>QFEU01008967.1:26965-48841 GCA_003316345.1 Tricholoma terreum
TCAAAAACATACAACCACCAAAAATTCAATAAGTAGAAATATATATTTTTGGTGGTAGAATAACACTTGAAAGTTATGTGGTTCTATTGATACGTGAATTTTTACACTTTTGTCACGGAAATTATGCCAAATCAGGTGACACTGGATGTGCATGGATTTCCTCTACCTTAGGTGGGTGCCTCACATACTAGTAGCTTGCTTCATCTCAATAACTCACTTATGTTTTTATTTTATAAAAACATTCATCATATTACTATCCTAGTCATATGTATCTAGATCAAATGATAGTGATTGACACTAAAAAATGTCTAGTTTAAGCATTTGCATGGACTCTGTTCTTCTTGTCTTTGTATGTGGAAAGGAACTCCAAAAAGCAAGTTCTTGTAGGATTTTTACACAAGAAATAGCCACAAATGATAATTCAGGCTGATAATCCTTGGGTCCCAAATTTATTACAACATCATGGAAAGTTAAACTCTGGCTTTTGTGCACTATTGTAATAGCCCATGCCAATGTTAAAGATAACTGTGTTCTGGAACGTGTTTTTTCAGCTCCGTCTTGCCATGTTGCAGTTATGGGCACAATTGAAACCCAAGATGGATTAATGTCACCCCACCCAGAATTTTCTGGTCCTGTATAGCCATTGCATTTCACAAATGCAACAGCAGGAAGGTCATGTGCTGGATTAGACCCTGGTGCATACCAGATTTTCTTTACTATGCCCTGTGTTCCATTAACAAGACCTGGGCTAATAGTTAACAGTTTGTAACAAAAAAAAACTAATACACTTTATGCCTTTAGAAATCCAGAGATTCTGAGTAATCATTACATGTGCTTCTTCTGAAAGCAGAATTTCTGGTTCAAGTCCATCAGCATCTTCATCTTCAGCTCTTTTTGCAGCAGAACAGTTGTGTTTTTGCCTTGCAACACACAACTGGCTTTCCTAGCTCTGCTAAGTGTTTCATATTACATTCCTCCACCAATGCATGTGTTGGTAATAGATGTAATACATTTTTGAACTTTTCATGTTCATCCAAAGTCAAGTTATCCCAGAATCATCTGGCAAACAGCTCATAGTCTTCTTGAGTTGTTTTGTAGTCATGTAATTGCATAAGAGCATCTCTAAATCTCATCTGTATTGAATTATTGCTTTCTTGTCTAAAAACCTGAGTGAGGGTTACAGATTTGTTAAATGACTTATACACTCTTCTGCCCTCCATAGTCAGTGCATGTCACTTTCTAGAATCCCTTGCAGAATAGAGTGTGGTATCACCAATTGGAGGTAACTGTACAAAATCACCAAAGATCAATGTAGGAAGGCCATCAAATATACAATCTGCATTAATAGAAAAGGCTTAATGCAAGTGACAGTCACAACAACCAGCTTGAGCTTTTCCAACCATGGATTTTTCATCTATAATTAATAATTTTACAGATTTTCAGCAAGTTTGAAGCTATTGCAAGTGAGTTTCTTCAATATTCAGAAACTCTTTGTCCTCTTTAACTGGAATATTCAATCCAAAGTTGATAACCCACTCATGTATGCCAAATGCTGATACTTCAGTAGAAGCAAGGCATACAATAGGATTTTGATTGGTTACCTCATTTGCATACAGATGGCATAATGCTGTAGAAATTGCATATATAAGAAATGGTTTTTCTGTTTCAGCAGTTCCATCAATATTAATAGCTAAAAGGTCTGGTAAAAAACCATTATTGCATATAATATTTTTAAAATATGCCATAACTTGCAAAAAGACTTTTTTTGTTCACCCTTTAACTGAGCATAATTGATATTAGGCAACTCCTGGATTGCATCATTTGGATTTTTCTTTATACAATCTAACAATCATGCTGCAGCCAACCATATGAGATCAACTGATCCAGGATTATTGATCCAAATTTCCCAAATTTAAGGTTACTTGTTGATTAGGAAATTGTGCTGCTTCTTGCATCCACTCTAAGGGATTGAATTCCTCATATTCAGAATCAATATCTTCATTTTCAGATTCAGCATCATCTAGATCAAGTTCCTCTTCTGCATCTTTAGGCAATGTATCATTCATATGAGCATAATTGTGGATTTTGCAATGCCATTCATATGCATCAGTCCAGGTTTGACATCCATGTAACAAACTATTTTTATTAACAAATGGATGATACAAAATCATTTTTGCATAACAATAGTTTTCATACATGTCTTTATTCTTTTTGTTAGCTTTATATCTTGAACAAACACCAACAATATATAGTAATGCTCCATATGCACTTCTTTTTTTATATTTGTTGTGTGACCAATCTCAATAGGTTGCAAACTCTAGTAAAGAAGTGTTTGCCAATTCTGCATTAGATGCAATAGGGTGTTTTATATATCTCTCAATAAGACTGATGCACTTTGTAGTGGAAGTTTCAAAGTTTCAAAGTTCTTATGCATTAGGTGTTACATATAAGGAGTGAACCTATCTTGATCTAACCACCATTGGACATTGGAAAAATATATGACAAATTTTTTGTCCCGAGATATCTCTATTAGCTGTAAACTTGGATAACATTTTCTGATATGCAATATATAATGGATTATTATCATTGAGATGTGTAATGACTTGTTGGAGAGTTTGTTTATAGGATGATGATGCTGTTTCTCCTTTACTTGCATATTTAGCCACATAAGCTATGACAGCTTCACAATTTATAACAGATCAGAAGTCAACATTTGCTCTCTATCCTAAAATAAATTCAATATTATGAGAATTTATCATCATTTTGGCATGTATGCATATCTGCAAATTCATCAAGAAAATATAATTTGTTCCTGGCTGCCCTCAGCTGTTTTTGCATGCCCTGAACATTCAGAATCAGATTTGTTGATATTTATAAATATTGATATATCAATACAGAGACATCTTCATCATATGCATAGTTTTCTTTTTTGCCTACCTTATGATCCTGGGCTTATAGGACATGTCAGGGCAGCTAAGAGCAGCCAGAGACAAGTTATGTTTTTCTGGTGTTGATTCTGTGGGTCTTTTGCATACTTAGTCTGCATTTGGCATTTCTTTGAAAATTCAAAATGACAAAAAGTATTTCTAGTCTGTTTGTTTTGGTGTTTACAATAATCTGGAATATATTGTGTATGCTGTTGAAAGCGATTTAATACTTCTGCAAGTTCTAACTTTGTATCAGCAAGTATATTAAATAGCATAGCTGATGGATGTATTGCAGCTGGTGGAACAGTTGGATCTGGATGCCAAGTTGAGACACAAGAATTCCAATGATATATAAATTTTGCAAGATTTTCAGATTTAAAAAAATCCAAATTATTAATACTTGGGGCATCTTCCAACCAAAAAAATCCATGAATATGACTGCTTCCATGATATTGCCATTCAAATCTCCACCAAAAATCCTTGACTTTTAGAATAAGCTTTAAATATTCTTCAAAAAGATCTGCCATCTTTTTGAAAATAATATGCTGCAATAGCTGGATTTTATTCAAGTCTTGGATTCTCTGATAATATGAATGTGCATCTTTTTTTGATTCACATTATAATGAGGCATATGTTGATGCAAATCAGGCCATTGAATATTTGCTGAAGAAGCTATAACAAATACATGAAAAGAACCACATTCAGGTGATCTGTTTTGAGCAAATAATTCACATTAAGCCTTTTGCTAATATGGCTTTGATCCTGCAAGCCTATCACCTGCATGTGATAATCTGTTTGCAAGCCCACGTGCATTACCATTATTAATTATTTCACAGATGTCTTCAATAGCTAGATTACAATCACTCTTATGTATAGTTAAATATTGTGATGAAAATGTTTTTGCAGCTTTGCACATAATGGTATTTAGAATGCAATATTGAAACCTTGGATGTTTGGCAAATCTAGGATCTTTGAGATGGATTAAATGAGCAGCCCACTCTAAGAGTGGAAAGGAGGGAGTGGCATTGATGGTGGTGGTTGTGTAAGCTAGAAGTTCAAATTGAACCATGAGACTTACTTTCCATGTGGGTCCAAAATCCACATGTCGGAAGAACCCACTGACTTTGAACATCTGTAGGGGCTGACTTTCAAAATAAAGCTTATTTGACACCCACTTAAACCTTATTTCTGGTTGCAGTAAGATTGGTATATAAGGATGAGTCCTAGTACCTTGGACTCATAACCTTTTCCCCTTTACTATCACCTCCATAATCCCCCCCTTACTGTTCCCCCATATCTGCTTCCACTATAATACCTGGTTCTATTCTGTCCTTGTCTCTCTGAGTGAATCAGACCCCCTCTAGGATACAATTACACATGTAGTCTATTTGCAAATAATCATTAGTAGGGTAAGAAAAAGAAAACATACATGAGAGCTGTTGTTGTTGCTATTGCTATTGCTATTGTTGTTGCTGCGTTGTCAAGCCTGTGGTGGTGGTGGTGGTGGTGGTGGTGGTGGTGGTGGTGGATGATGTTGTTGTTGTTGTTGACACATTGTTGATTCTTGAGTAGCTTGATGCATGATGTTTACTCGAAAAGGAAACTATCACGTGGTCTCATATGTGTGAGATTTATTTGACCTTGGTCTGCGATCTCCTGCCTTTTCCTCTGCATTGGATTTATATAATGTCTACGACCGTAGCAGCTATCATTATCAATGACTCGGCTGCAAACAGCCTCTCCTATGACACCGGAGCAGCAAATAAGGCCAACGACGACCATGATTCAACCAGTAGGGGACCCGCTGATGACGCTCACAACCAGTCAAGCATAAATGGGCAGCCTGTGCAAAACTCACAGGAAGTATCTCCGTCACGCCACCGCGAGACCATAAACGGAATATCTGAAACTACCACCGGACCTTCACCCGCGTTGACATCCACCACGCCGGCACTTCCAGTTGCTGAATCTGTGTCAATTTGGCATGACAACGATTCTACTGGAGGTGTACACAAGGCTGATACAGCTGAGCCCGAAGCCAGCAGCAGCTCCACAAGTGCTACTGAAACCTCTCGGCCTGCAGACAAACGGAAGCGAGGCAAGCACAACATTGTGAATTCTTCATCAGACGCTGGCGCAGCCTGCGACAGTTCAGAGCGTGGTACGGTTCTGAAATTTGGCTCAAATACAGAGGAAACTCTAAGACGTGCGCAGTTTCAGCTTCTAACTAGCAAGCAACGCTAATATCCATTTCAGGTGTTGCGCTGGGGCCACGAGCTGCCAACGCAATGCTTCATACACCGTCCACCAACTGGTCGTTTACTAAACTCTTCGGTGATGGTGAATTTATTGCCGCAGGACAGGTCTGCGTCCGTCCTGGTTGTGAAAAACCTTTGAAGAATGTAATGGATAACACATACGTTCGTGCGGTTGTGTTTTGCCGAATATTTAACAACGAATTTCTCCACCTCAGGTTTTCTTTGTGATGGAAGGCGTTGTCGAGTTCAAGATCCATAAGAGCACCTACACTCTCCCTCCTGGGGGAACGTGCATGGTTCCGCGAGGTCAGAACCTTCTTATCAAATTGTCTTTAAAATCTGATCTACATCATGTTATTGCAAGGAAACAACTACTCTCTCAAGAATATATCAAGCCGCGAAGCCCGGGTCTTCTTCTGTCAAGCACGCAAAGTACCTATGATCGAGAATGAAGAGCCCGCCCGTCCCAGCTTCTTCTCCGTACAGCACGATGGTCCTCCCACATCCAAGGCATCTATGTTGGCGATGTGGTTCCTACAACGACTCCTAGCCTATATCTGGAGGCTTCGCGATAGAGGTTTAATATGGTCCAAGAGGATTCTAGTCCAGTACGAGCGCTTTGCCACGAAACGAAGGCTTTGTCTACTGTGCTTTGTGCTTGGGCTGATGGTTAGGAGACTGCCGTTCGTAGGATCTCCTCCCTTGATAAATATCCAATTTGTTCGAGTCGTATAATTACGATGCCACCACCACACAACTAGGATAAAGCATGCATTTCCTAAACATTGCTCCAAGTGTATGACACAGTTCTGGTATTATAACGAAACGTAATGCGGAGGGGATGAGAATAGATAAGTAGCAGATCAAAAGGTGCCCAGAAGCAAAACCAATGAGGAAACGTAAGTGATCAAGAACGAATGAAATCAAGTAAAGACGGAAATAACAGTCAGGTTTGTCAAATTAGAGCTGCCACTCAGGTGGAACAGGAGGTAAGGTAGCTGAGCGAGCAACAGCTGGGCTTCTGGGGAATGGACTTGAGCTCGAGAAGAACTCGGCACCGACTGCAGCGGAGGACAGCGGTGCGGCATCAAAAAAGGACGGGATAGGCGGGAGTGTTTGGCGGGTGGTACTTTGTAGGCGAAAGGGGCGATGGTCGTACGGTAGGCAAGGTGAGTCTGAGAGAGGCGGAGAAGTGGAGACCGGTACCGACGGGAAGGAATCAAACAAAGGGGAAAGAATCGAGGAATTACTGGAGCCTTCCGATACACCCTCGGACACCAACGACGTTGGACGATCAGGCTCCTTCCCTGTCGGAAAGAGCGAGTCTATGTGCAAAGGCTGCATTGCATCCTGCGGTCGTAGGGCTGATCGGATGGTAGATGGAGCCAGATGCGAGGTGTACACAGGACTCGTGGGTGTGGGTGTATAGAGGGGCGGGAACTGAGAAGTAGAGATAGCTTGAAAGGATTTCGATCGTCGAGGCGAAATAAGATCCGTTTGTGGCGATGGATGGATAGTATTGATATTTTCCGGACTGGTAACGTCGAGGGAGAAAGAGATAGGATCAAGAGGTGGTAACGACGCTACCGCCGCCTTTGTTGCAGCCGATCTTGTCAAACGATCTTCAATTCGATTGATCAGTACAACAAAAGTTGGGTGACCAAGATAAACCTCACCAATGGTATCATACGCGCTCTTGGTACTCATATTGGACTTCGATCTTCCACGATGCCACATCTTCTCAGCGAATGCTGTCGCCCTCCCAACACTTCCCCCGCTCTTCTTTGGCGACAGTGACGGCCACTGTATACTAGACCCCTGATGGTTCGATTTGCTAGATGTGGGACCATCCAACCCGTTATCAGGAGGCGTGGCAAGGGGAACAGAGTCATCCGACGACATCTCGGACGACGTCGATGCGCTATGGCGGGGATGAGTATTGGACATACCAGATACGCAGCTGGCGCTTGCGAACCGCCGGAGATTGGCGAGGTAGTGCAAAGGCGACTTGGGCGAGGTCTGTGAGCCGGCATCCGCGTCCCGCGTTGAAGAATCCGCATGTATCTCCACGGAGGGCGCTTGTAGAGTTCGACGGGAACTTGCCTCTGATGGGCGGCTAGGTCTCTCGGTTGAACGGCGCGTAGGTTGAGGGCGGAAGGGAAGATGAGTTGCAAGATCTTTTTGGCCGACACCTTGGTCTTCCGAGCTCGAGATGGATGGGTTCCTGACCTTCAACACACCGAATGACCTCTTCGTTCTCTTTTTCGGCTGATCCTTAACACGATTCTTCGTAATAGCTTGCTTTATCTTTTCTTCCTCCTCGGCCCTTGCCTTGGCTACAGCCTCCGCTCTTTCTTGCGCCTCCTTCTCCTGTTTATCCGATCGCTCACGGGGCGATTCACCAGGAAGCTCTCCCTTCTCGAGTGTTTCCTCAAGTAAGGCCGCCGATTGGAGAAGCGACGCCAATTCGCCGTGTCCAGGACTCACCAGACCTTCCTTGACGACGAAAGAACTCCGTCCCTTGGGTGCGGCCTGCGGATCCAACATACCAGGCGAAGACGACGAAGACGGTTCCGTGATCTTACCATGTACGACGGCCGAGAACGAGGCAACATTGGAGTGAGCAGGGGCATGACCTAGCAACACGGTCCCAAACTGTGCCTCCGCTTCCTGGGGCCCTGGCGTGGGAGGGAAATGGCTAAGATCACGCTCCCCCTGTGGTGGAACATACATAGCGCGCCCCATGGATCGTGTCATACGTCGACCCAACGCAAGTTGACCTGGACTAGTTTCCATCATGCTTATGGGACGGTTGTGCGGGCTGTGCGGCGAGCTCAGGGAGCCGGAAGTAGGCGAAGCAGTAAGGAGAGGGCTTTCAGTAGTGTGAGCAGTAACTTTCAACATATTCGTATCACCACCACCAGCCGGAGCGCCAGATCCTAAAGTGGTACCGACAGTGATATCAGGTTGGATTCTCACTGCTGCATCGTCTAGTATTTTATCCGGGTGGATCGTCAAGTCCTCAAGAGGCTTCTTCCTCTCTTTCGGCCGGCTAGGAGAGTTGTCGCCTAACGCCAACTCCACGTTCATGGCCTTATATGTTGGGGGGCTCATGAGTGGCGATAACTGGTCGGGAAACAGATCATGGATGTCGGCGACCATCTGGCCTAGGGAGGCTACAACGTTAGCGAGGGTATGTGGGCCGATGGGGGATTCTGGAGGCAACAGATCCTCTTCCGCCTTAGTTCCGGAGATAACGATCTGCTCTTCAATCCGATCGTTGGCCTTATGTTGATGGGCGTATACCGCAGTCTGTTGGGCTACAGCAGAAGAAGACACTTCGGCCTGTGCATCAGTGATGAGCAAGGGCTCTACAACGGGAATAATTCCAGGATTGTCATGGTTCTTTGTCAACAGAGACACAGGTTCCGAGATGGCGGCCTCCTCTGGAGGTGCAGATGGGATTGAATCTTGTGAGGTAGTTTCTGAAATATCGAGAGATTCTTTCCTGTCTACCGGAGGAAGAGACGGGGTACCGGTGAGCGCTGGATTTGCGGCGGTAATGCTGCGTTTCTTTGATGGTGGCTTGGGAGTAGTGTTTAAACTCGATTGCACCACATTATCCTCGGTTGACGCTGAGGGTTTGGGAGGCACAGCAGACAACTTTGGCACCTCCGCATGGCTTGGAGTCTCTTTCATCTCAACACTGGCTTTTAGGGAAGGAGTGACAGAATATACCGGGATTGCAGACGGAGAAGAAGACAAGATTGCCTGGGGCGTCCCCGGAGCTAGATTATCCGCTGCAGCTCCTCTATGGATAGGAGGCACTACAGCAAGATGAGGGCGATCATCAGATGAGATGACTATTGAAGGAGTCACAGAAACTCCTTCCACCTGTCCATCTTCCACCTCACGTTGGCTCGTCTGGAATACGGGACTGGAAATAGTCGCATCGATAACGTGGTGTTCTGCATCTTCCTCGTGATGAAGTACATCTGTGCTAAGTTGCAGAGCACCTGCAACTGCTGTGAGAGAGTCGGGGGAGGTAGGTGAAGATGGAGGGGATGGGAAACTACTAGGAAGATACGGAGAAGATTCTGGCATCTCGATATCCTGCGTATCAAGAGGAGGCATTGAAAAAGACCTCGCCGAGTCTAATGGTGAAGTCGGACGGCTGAGAGAAGCACCGGCAAAGCTGGCTCTCACCCCAGGTGGGATGCGGTTGCCATACAATTCTCCCCGTCGTTTTTGAAGTCCATTTTCTGCTGGCGGAGGAGCACCTAATCCGAAGCTTCCGCGAGGCTTGGGAACGCTACCTCGCTTCTCAAATTTGGCAATTTTAGCTCGCAGGCCAGCAGAAGTCGGTGATGGGATTAATCCTGCGGTTGGTGAGGTTGAGCGTACATCAGGGGAAAGACTCCGCTGTTGAAGAGCTGCAATGCGCTCTTTAAGATTGATAGTAGGTGTTTCGATCCTGGAAGACGTCGTCCTGTAAAGAAATGTGAGATATTCTCAAAGGGATGATATGGAGGTTGAACTGACATGGAAACGTGGAAAGAGAGTTGAATTACGGTGATATGAACAGTTATGGGCCAGCCAGTGACTGTAATCCACCGCGCAAAACGAAGGATGAGATAAGGAAGGACAAGTTTATCAAGCCGAGTTGCTCTCAGTGGTGGTGCACCGCAACTGTTTTGAAACCGGGATCACTCCGACAGCATGGCAACCAAACTCAGTCAGTATGAATCTATGATGTAAATTAAGTGCAAAATATCCATCCCCTGAGCTCTACATATCCCCTGCGCTGCCACCTATATCGAGAGCCTTTGACAACCAATATGACCTTCTCTTCTCCGTTCTTTCCGTCCCTCTCGAATCAACCTCATAACTCGCATAGTGTGCTTCTTCGTCATGACTATCTGCACCTTCAACCCTGACCGAATTACGTTCAAATTCGTCATCGTCGTCGGTTGTGAAGACCGTGTGCGAATCCTTCGGTTTCCCGGTCTTCTGACGTTTCTGTCGTCGATTAATATCATACCTGCCTTCGTCTTGATCTTCGGTTGGTGCATATCGACTGAAGCGATGCTCGTTATCGGATTCCACACCCACTTCAGCCTGGTGCCACGCCGTCCTTCCCGGGTGTGGAGGATCCGAGCTCGGTCTGCTCGATGCTTTCGTCCCACCATTATCACCGTTGACTATGGTCGACGATGGCGCGAGACCAAGGAGATTATGCAGGACCCTCTTGTCGTGCAGCTCCTGTACCAGCTTCCGATGGTTGATTGTCTTGTGTCAATACACTGTCAGATCTTCGTGACATATCAAGGCCCGGGTTGCTCACTTCTTGCGTAATGCCCATAACGCTGGACAGGATACTCATGTCTTCTGGCTCACTATGACTGCGCAGGTGCACCGCGCGTCCCTCGCGACGTGCACTAAGAATCCCAGCATGGAGATATGCGGCAGAGGTCAAGATCCCATACGCGCCCGCAAATGTCGTTCGAACTTTCTGAAACCCATACGATCCCCTTGATATATCGTTCGCTGCACGACGACTGATCAGAACTACGATGGGGCTATGACCCGAAAAAGAGAGAACTTACATGCATCGGCTGGATCTTCGATCGACAGCAGGTTCGACTTGTAGTAATCAAGCCATCCACGTTGTTTCTTGCTAAAATATGTCCCCCCCTCTCTGACCGAAATGCCCGTTTCCTCATAGTTGAAATAGCACCCATACAACTCGAAAAACTCCATCACCAGCACGCCGAGATTCTTTTCTGGGTCAATCTCTCCCCTCCGAATCTTGGGGTGCATCTGTAAGAAGCTAATCGCTAGACACACGATGCTATAGCTCCCCAGTCCACCGGTGTACACCTCGTTCAGGCTCCGCTGACTCAAAAACGCCTTTGTGATCATGATGAGGCTGCGAAGAGCCAGGCTTCCTCCACCTCCACCTTCGCAATTATTTGGGTGAAGAAATCCATTGATGATATTTCCTGATAGAAGGCCATTCGATTGGTTGATACTGATATCCACGTTGAAACGTCCGTGCGTTGTTATGAATTTGACAATGGGGACTTTTGCTTTTGCGATAATGGTTACTCGGGAGGCGATGCCAGCGTGTTTTAGAGTATTGGCGAGTGCGTGCAGGACGTTTATCTTGTCGCTGTAGGCCATTGAGTCGGAAAGAATTACAAGATCAATATCTCTAAAACAAAAGCAACGTGAAACTTAGGATGCGAGGAAAGAAATAGATAATTACCCTAATGGAAGGTAAAGTTTTGTCCCAAAACTCCCAAATGGAAGAACTTGAGCGTCGGGGAACCTAGATGTAACAGCCTTTGAAACGAGCGAAACTATCATCCCTCGTACTTCGTCCTCAACAGGAGTTGGTGATATCCAATTTACAAAGGCTTCCACCTCATTATGCAATCTACAAGACAGTAAACGGCAAGTTATGGAAGACACATGTCTAGATACGTACATCTCAGCAACATTATTGCACCGTTCCCATTTCAACCCTCTGACCCAAGGCGCTTTCCTAGACGCCGCGTCCGTCCGTTGTCTCTTGTTAGAGTACCCGTCACTAGGGTCGAAAACCATCTCGTATTTACGTTTCGTCCCGTTTTGCTCATGATGGCGTTCTCCACTTCTATCTCTTTTTCCATCGTCTCGGTCTCGGTCCCAGTCCCTGCCTCTGCCTCCATCCCGATCCCGTCTTCTATCCCTATCTTGTTCTCTTTCCTTACCATTATCTTTACCTCTCTCCCGTTCCCTGCGAGAGGGTGGAGACCTCTCCCGATATTGCTCTTTAGAACGGTCAATCTGATGAGGAGAGTCATCCCGTGCCTTTCCTTTCCCTCCATCCTTATCCCGCACATGTGGACTTGAGCTTCTCGATCGACGATAGTCCAACTCCTCCTCCTCAGTATCCAAGAGCAAAAACGGTATAAAATCCTGTTGGTCCTCAAAATCCGCCTGGTTATTATGTCTTCCATTCGTTTTGACGTGGCTAGACGAGGAATTATCGTTGGCAGCCCGAGATGTGGACGCGCTAGCTTCTGGGAGTGCATCCCGTGATCCTGATCTTGTCTTCCGTTTTTCGCCCCGCCTGCGTGACCTCTTTTCCTCACCGATGATATTTGCAATGGTGGCCTTTGAGGAGGAGGATAGTCGCGTCGGGGGTGGCTTAGGGGGTAGGGTGTCCATCACCACGTTTGGCAATGCTGACAGGTTGCGGAAAACTACGTATGTAGATCAGTGTTTGGTTCCGAAGGCCCTGGCCCGGGAAACGATCTAACTCCTTAGGACTATTCCGTGTGTGGAGGAGAGGAGTGTAGGTGATCGAAATGTAATACGATGAGTCTTACAATAACGGCCGGTCCTCGAGCCAAAATCTTGCGTATGTTTACAATTTTACATAGTGGATGCTAAGTATCCGATAGAATTTCCTCGATAATTCAGTCCTAATTGCATGGGCACATTGCATGTAGCCGAAAATTCTCGTTGCTTCGAATGACCATTCTTACAAAAGAAGGACAAACTGGTGTTTACCACAGTCTTATTCCCAAAATCCTTCGAAAAATCGATGGTGAAACATAAAAACGTACAAGGAACGGTTTTGCCACAACCGCACAGCTCTTAAAGCACGAAAATACAGTTCAGGCATTAAACTCGAGAGTTGACGTATGGCGTCGAATCATACGAGTCGGTCGCTTTGCTTTTCTATAAAACTATAAGGACGCAAACGGAATATTAGGAATGCTTCAACTGACTGTAGCTGACCCAGATGCTGTGCCAATTTCTATGTCGACCACCCTGTGGATAGATATAGCACCAACATCCTGGCTTTTGTAATCGTCCAGAGGTATACGGTCCTTTGTCGGTCCCCGTGACCAACTTGTGACTCTTGTACCCCCAGTTAAGAACCGAGGGAAACTCAAGGAATTCCCTCCATTTTGCCCACTTGAGGAGCCGCTCGCGAAGCCATCGTGAGCAATGAAGACGTTACGGAAGACAGTGGTTGCAGCGATGACGGATACGACCAGTGCAAACGGAAGCGCTATGATGTTCATAACGGGGTTCAGGCGGAGAGAAGCCATGACAGTCTGTACTAGGTTTGCGCCAAAGGCGGCGCAGAAGTATCCCTGGGAGCATGATTTCAGTCCAAATCCTTAAGGATAAACGGAGCCTTACGATTCCATCTCGCAAGAGGATGCGCGCAATGGTACTAGACTGATAAGAGAACCCGAGTTTGAATGCACACAAAACTAGGATGATAAGATCAAATCCCATCGCTATGCATCACGGTTAGCCTGTCGAAATGGGGTTTCATGGGCAGACTCAACTGTATGCGAACACTGCGACAAGGATCGGCCTAGGAGCAGTCGAGACAACTGCGCATACGTTTCTGCGTGGGTCCCATTGTGCCCTTGAATACCGGAAAGCTAGGGAGAACACGAGGTAAGCGCTCATAATATCCATAATATAAGAAAGATAATAACTTTGTAACCAGAGGGAGATCTGTCCAAGGAACAAGATCCCAAGACCAACAGACACTTTCATGTCACGTTGCCATACCGCCCGAGTTCGAAGGATAAGAATGAGAGACGATCCGCATGTCCCGATAGCATCAGAGACTAAAATACTGTTACTAAACAACGCGATATAGAGCGTACCGACGTACCCTTCGAGATCCATGTTACTTCCTGACATGGAATCTCAGAAATGGCGTTCAAGTTCACCGCGATCGCGAAAATATGCAGCAGCATGCAGATGCGGCAAACAAAGTACAGTACCTGGGAATAGTCTGTTAAATTCTTCCAATGCAAATGAAATCTCGAGAGCTCACCATTGGCCATCTCCACGGTCTCTTACGCGTAATAATAGATAGGTCAAAATACAGAGTGCTCAAAACATCCCATGCTGCGACACCACAGAGTACGAGCGTGAAAGCCCCGAATACCCCTATCGCTGTTGAGCAAACGCGAATACATGATGATGCAAAGATCATGCTTACGACTGTCGCGGGCGATCTCAGCAGGACTCAACCAACGTGACGACATAGGTGTTTGTTAGAGGTGACCTTACCCAAGCCTGAAGATATAAATCCTTTTCAGAGAAGCTTTAGGCCGCGTGCCACATGTGTAAACACATAAGTCCCCCTGTGGCGTTGCTCAGGGTGGAGGCTGACCGTTAAACCTTAAAACGCCGGTGGTCCATATCAGGCCTAGGCGTAATCTCCGACAAGGCATTGGCAGTTTACTTGGTGTGGCAGTAAGTACGTTGGAACCGAGCAGCACCGGGAGATCACCAAGTCATCTAGAGCTGTCCATGGCCTCAAAAGAAGATGAAAGCTGGTAGAATCGAAAACACACTCCATCAAGCTTCGAGATTAGGATTCAAAAAAAATGAAAGAGGGTCGCAGCGCATGGGAGAACCCAAAAGAAAACGAGACATCTGGAGACAAGCGGATAACTGTCTACTCTTGTCAAAAGATAACTCCATATAAGTGACTAGACGCACACGTGCTCGGCAACATCCTGCGCTAAAGTGCGCCATGACCCGTCGACAAGTCTTGTGCGCATCCCCAGAAGCCGCCATCAAGACGCATGCACAATCAACCGTGACATACATACCTCATCTTGACCTATGCCGATCGATGTGCAGCCGAAATAAGCGTAAGTATTCCTATCTCGCCGAACATTCTGTATACATGATAGCTGATGAATAGCCCTGTTCAAATGGTGAGAAGAAAATCCAATCGCACATTTATTTCCTTCCGTAGGTTGATTGAGGCTGATCCAAACTCATCCCTGTCAAGTGCAGATAGCAAAAGGTGCCTGCCGAAGTCTGTACCTGACATCTCGTGGAGCCAACAGGTCTCATCATGGGACGTTCCTGATAGGAATGTAGGATCACGTTTCGCGGTCTGAATTATAGCTTAGTACATATATATCTGACTGTTGGACAGAATGATAAGGGCAGGACGGGGAAAACTTACCGAGCAATTTACTCCGCAGATGCCTGGATTACGTTAGACCATGAACGAGACAAGAAGACAAAATCTTGTACCTGGCACCAGACTATGTAGGATTGCAGCCTTGCACTGCTGGCAGGACATTTTAATGATGTACGCCACAAAGTCGAAGGAGTTAAAAATCAGAGCAAAAAAGTTGCACTTCGAGGGCGAGACTCAGAACTGTAGCATCAGACGACTCTAGTACAACTGATCATGACAGGCAGGTGAGAGAGGGTTGTATTGTGATGAACGTTGACGCATTGACGCTTTGTCCCAATCAGGAACATTTGGAGCCGGGAGCACGCGGCCCGGCGTGTTCAGGCTCCTCTTCCCCATGAGTTGCTCGTTGTAAGTGCTGTCAGGTGCCTAGTTTGTTGCTATAATGCGGAAAACAGAGAGCACATTCAATCGGCAGCTTAGCGCTCTTACAGTGAACATCCCGTTCTTTAATAGTCTAACCGGCCTTGGTCTAGCCAGATATGAAGACGTCCATTCTCTTGTCTCTTGCAACTTTCTTCCTCCTCTGCGTCAAGCCAGTCACTGCCCAAGAGACGACCGACTCCACGGTTGCTACGAATATTGTCGATAATGCTGAGGCCGGTGCGTTCATCCCGTTCTCCAGAGGTCAAACCACCAATAAATGTGCCCCACAAGATCATATCGATCTGACCGTCCTTGACTTCTTGCCTGCTGCATTGGAAGAGATTACAACGGTTTCTGACAATTCCACCCAGGCTACGAAAAGGAGCATGAGTAGCCTTCCGTCTCGCCAGGCACCGTCTCTCATCGATGTTCACAGTCAGTGCTACAGTTTTTACATCTCTGACATCTAAACTTATCTTTCGTATGGTAGCACATGTCGTTCCTTCTTGGTACAAGACGCTGGTCCCAGTGACGGGCGGAAATCCCACTCCAGATTGGGATCTCTCTTCACAACTTTCGTTTATGGCATCTAAAGGAATAGTTCATGCTGTCCTTTCATTCTCTGCACCAGGCCCGAATGTTTTCAAAGGCAACAAAGTACTCACTGTGGCTCTCTCTCGGTTGATGAACGAACAATCCGCTGCCTATGTCCGAGCTTTTCCCGACAAGTTTGATTTTTATGCTGTTGTCCCGCTTCCTTACACGAGCGAAGCAATTACCGAAGCGAATTATGCTCTGGGCACTTTAGGCGCGGCTGGGATCATCCTCACGTCGAATGCCGAAGGGATGTACCTCGGTAATCCTCAGTTTCAGCAGTTTTTCAAGGCCATCAACGACCGCGGTGGTCGGCAAGTCATGTTTGTGCATCCTAGTACTCCATACTTGCGTTGTGATGGCAATCTCGTGGAAGCAAACCCGACGCCGTACCCTACGGGCAATATCGAGTTTTAGTGAGTAGGCTATATTTATTTCTTGATATCTTATAACCCACTGCTCGCAGCTTTGAGACGGCACGTACAATTGCAGATCTCACGCTCACCCAAACCATACACAATTACACTAATATCCATTATGTTATTCCTCATGGTACGGTTATGTGTCCTCCTTCACCTTGGTGAATTTTGACGCATGACATCAGCTGGAGGTGCATTCCCGTCAACGATAGATCGTTTGCTAAAGTCTGTTCCTGCCATCTACGACTCATCGCTTCAAATTTATTCGTCGCGGTGAGTCCAATCTCTATAAATCCTTTTTACCGGAAACCTGACCTTGACAATCGGATAGTTTCTGGTGGGATTCTGCTGGTCCAACTTACTTCCATCAAATTTCTGGTCTATTAGGCTATAACATTCCCAAATCCCAGCTTCTATTTGGGACGGTATGTCTCCTCTTCCACTTCAATCTGGGATATCAAGTCAAATTCTTTTCAGGATTTCCCATACGCGCCTATCTTCACGCAAACAGGATCTCTCGCAGCTATTCAAAACTCGCCCCTACTGACAGCGGCGGAAAAAGTTGCCCTCTTCACCACGAATGCAAAGAACTTGTTTGGTTCAAAACTTCATTGTACGTATTTTCTGATGCACTTGATGATCTTTCTCACTGTCAAATGCAGGGTGATGAATTCACATAGTTACAGCGAAGGACACTTTTCCTCCCCTTTATCAACCCGTATTTATTTATTCCTTCTCACACGACATGCCGGACACGCGAACTTCATACTTACGTACTTGAGGGCGGGTGGACTTCGACCTGTTACATATGGACGATCTTTTGTTAATAGGCTGTTCGAAGCTTGGCTTGTATACACTAGGTATTGTTGTAATGCTTCGTTGTAGATCGTAATGTGGCATGATTCCTCAAATTCTTCAGTCTCCCTATGATGCATATGTACCCTACGTACACTCATGGTTTCAACTGGGGATGTGTAACCTCGTCATCGTCATCACATCAACGTCGTCTTTATCCCCAAGCGCACCAAACCCGTTTTTCTCATACCAACCGGATATCTGGTACGTCGTTTCTGATCCTAGTTCTAGATCTTTGCCAGCTCCCACCCAGGTTGACTTCTCATGCTCAACACTCCTTGATCCCCCTTTCAATTCGTCCTTGTATCTCGTTACGATAACAACTTCACAGTTACTCGGCATCTCAGTGAAGTCAATATCCAGATGAACCATGCCCTTGACCTCCAAGAATGGCTCAGCAGTCTGTAATAACTCTTGATTTCTATCGCTTGCAATCCACTGCAAGTGTGCATCGACGCCGTGCCACCCAGATATAAGGTAAATCGTCGACTCATCCGTCTTGTCGGCAAAAAAGTAGAGGGGATAGGTGGAAGATTCGGATTGCCAGATGCTGAGCGTACGAAACAAGTCTGCAGGGCTGCCAGAGTGGAATGAATACGAAGGGAGTAGGTGGAGGATTGCGAATTCTGTGATTGGCATGTTGGAATTGAAATGTTGCGATCTTGGGATTCTAAGCTGTAGAACGGTGAGACCAACACGTCACGGCCTGCAGGATAAGCCTGTAGAATCTGTCCAAGGTTAGCTAAGGTTATCGGCGGGTCCGTGTCCTCCGTTTGTCGGACAATAAGTTGACAATAGGCTTATTCTGTGTGTGTACAGTCGTGGACAAGCAAAGTCAACCAAGTTTTTATCTCAGGAACGACTAAAATTTTGGGCAAAATAATGTCAGGTTCAGATTCAGCTCATCGAAATACGTCAAAAAACACCCCCCCTTATGCTTTTCCCACGAGCCGTTGTGTTGCCAATTTTTTTGGCAGTATTTTTTCAAAAATTGTGGCTGTGCTGAGCCAAACTAGGACACTAGATGGCAACGTGACGTCGTAAATGGGCAGATGAGCCTTGTTTTTTGTTTGATTCATGAATTATTGGAAGAAAATATATATTTTTGTAAACTTATGGGATGAATTCTGTCAGCATTGTCTCTAGCAATCATGGGGGGTTGTGAGTTGGCCTTTCATTGTCAAACAGCACTCGCTTTGACAATTTCACAAAGTGGGGTGATCACATCAAGCAGTGATCAGACAATTTTCTCAAGTTTCTCACGGCTTTACACAATATTTGCCAGATGAACATAGTCTCCAATGCTGACCTAATATATCAATATAACAGATGACAGTCGATCTGTTTTGATATATAAGGTCTGCTTCAAAATAACAGTGACATGGCGTGTGGGGTCATTTGGCATTCTTGGCAACAACTTTGAGCTTTTTGAGAGTGACCTCTCAATGCACGTGCACAATCTGATCATGATAAGATTGTAAAGGTAGTATGTTAACAAGTTGTAAAATGAACAATCTGGCACTCGATCAGGCCGAAGAAGAGAATCCAAGCGTCTATCA
The DNA here is from genome assembly GCA_003316345.1 of Tricholoma terreum. Taxonomy (NCBI): domain Eukaryota; kingdom Fungi; phylum Basidiomycota; class Agaricomycetes; order Agaricales; family Tricholomataceae; genus Tricholoma; species Tricholoma terreum. Next base: position 45,968 of record QFEU01008967.1, read on the forward strand.
AACCCCCATGACCCCAGCGCCTCAACGTGGCAACCAACAATCGACTCCAGCCATGCAGTCAAAGAAGAGAAAGCCAGCTTGCAGCCCAGCGGAGAAACTAAAGGTGATTTTGGATTGCATTCAAGATGCAGGCTGGTCACTTTCCGACTTCCTCTTCTACCTTTTTCGAATGGAAGAGGAAAGACCTGATGGTCTGCGTCCTGTGGAGAGAGAGAGTCAACATGCAAGGATGGTTACTTCACTGTTGAATAGTGCATCTAAGCCCCGGATGGGCATAATCATTGACCTTATTCATCGCAACTCTGCCCATGTGAACTACAGACAGGGAGATAAAATGATGACGAGCAATGTTTTCTCTCCATCCGTCGCATTCCAAGATATTGAACACGCCCAGCCAGCGCTTAGTACTTGGGCTGTACATCTGGTAGCTGAGCTTGTTTCTGCTAAGGCCAAGGTAATGATTGCACCTGAAACTGGCTTACATCTGTGGGTGTGAGGGAAGGACGATGGAATGGCAAGGCAGCAGAATCATAGCCCACGAGCAACCTGGGACACAGTAAACACATTCAGCCTACAGAAATTACAAGAGATGGCAGAAGCACATGCACCTGCAATGTGGCATATTATCTCCTCATATGTGAACCCAAGCTTTGCTGAGAGCTCTGAGCACGTAAATCTCCGTCAATACCGACCGCAAAATCTTGTAAGTTATTCTCTAGTCAGCATGCAAGAGATACTACTAACATTTTATTGTTCATAGGTTTCCACATCTGCAATTATGTCACTGACTTTTGGATGTTTGAATCAAGCTAACCTTTACCCAATTTGCCGTGGGATCTGGTATTTCGCGGTCAAAGCCCATCAGTCAGTATTCAGAGTGGAGAGCCATTTAGCCCAGTCTGTGGCATATACATCTGTATATGCTGCGCTACATGTAATGACCGAACGAATTCTTGCAGATTTAAAGAAGGCTTTCCATCCGGATTCAGGAAGAAGTGTATCTGTGGTCAGCGATGATGTGCAAGAGTTCCAGAAATAGCAAGACCACTGCATTGGACGTCAGAACAAGATGATTACAGGTTTAGCAGGTACTGCGGTTGAAATGGAAGGTGTTACTCCCGAGGCTTTTGATCTGAAAGAGTTGGTGCGGCATCAGGCTTTGCTAGAGTGGAGGCAGTTGAACACGGAGATGATTATTCAAGATACTGACTGGGACCATCTTGAGCGAGCAGCCACTGTAGAAATCCTCCACACTCTTATTCAATTCATCCTGGTGCTATCAATATATCAACAAGACCTACTGGACTTTTCGACAACCTCTCTGCAAAAAAATCCAATAACTACTCATCGAAGCAAAATCTTTCTTCTTGCAACAAATAGCTGCAATGAAATGCATGTACAAGAGATGAAGCAAGGAGTATTGGATTTCATCACCACTTGACTCGGCATCAGCAAAGAGAACCTGGGCAACCGGCTTTGGGTTTTTTCTGGGGATGGAAAGACCTTCGACCAGCTGTTAAAGCTTAAAAAATACCTGGTTGCTGAGGAGGGAGACTTCAAGTCCTTTCGATGGCTGGTCCCTCTGCTAGAATTATGGCACATAAAATGAATGGATCTAAGCCGCATTGTGCATACACACTGGAGAGCCGACTCGCCTGATAATCTTTCAACATTGGCTTGCATGGCTAGTCTTGCGCAATGCCCAACACCCAGTGATCTACAAAAAGTTGATTTCTACAATGGCGCACATCTGGTCAATCTCACACTCGACACTCATCTTCTGAATTGCTGGGAGTGCGTCAATTCCATATGGTACTAATTAAGTAGCTGATCTCATACAAAGGCTTCACTTTGAGACAGCAAATTTGGTGCAATTCTTCGAGGACAAGCAGAAGGACAATGTAGTCCTGAGTTTCAATTCACTTGTCGATCACGCACGCATGCTTGCACGATGACATGCAACAACCCAAGCATTTGAACGAGCCCTGAACCCAGATGACGAGAATTCTAACAAGGTGCCATGGGGTTCAGATTGGACCGTGTCTCAGGATGAGGTACAAGAGGAGCACATCCGTGACAGCAATGTCAAAATGCAGGATATTGACACAATGTCTGACCTTTCCGGAAATGCTGATTCACCAGATGGTGATGTGACACTGGCAAATGCGACCTTGTTTATCAGGAACGCAATTTGGTGGCGAGAGATGTGCAAGGCAGTGGCGACTGGTGATACGGGCCGTATCTGGGAAATACTAAAGGTCAGATATCTCCAGCCCTTAAGATACACTTACAACAAGATTGCTAGGTGTGGATATTCACCTTCTTGGGAAGTGGGAATCCATGCTATGCTCAGTATTTGCTCGAACTCTACTGCAACTTCAAGTGGGAGTTTCCAGAGGTAATGAAGGCAGGCATATTTCAAAATTGGCTCGTAAATACTCAAGGAAAGCCCGGACATTGGATTGAAATGGATTTGCTGCAGGAACACTCTAACTTTTGGCTCGAAGACATGGCTCAGCACAAAGGTAAAGAGTTTGATGACCCTTTCTATAGATTTGTGCTGTCAATGAATGTCCACAACTTTCTTCACCTAAAAGAAGAGATGGAAGAGGTGGTTGCATTGAAACATCAAACTAAAAAACATACTGAACCCCATCGAAATAACGAGCTCAAAGCCTTGATGGATCACCTTTGGTCAGCAGAGGTGAATACATGGAGGCCCGGCCAAAACGAGGGTTTCCAAGCCATTGATGATTTTGCAAAATGGCTGGATGTGCTTCAGAAGGACAAGATCAAAAACTTCATTACTAGAACAACAGCATATCTTGACATATTGGGCTTGCATAACATCAGGAAAATCACTTTTGTCCACAG
>QFEU01008969.1:0-10066 GCA_003316345.1 Tricholoma terreum
AGTTCAGTACCAGTTCAGAGTCAACAGCTCAAAGAAAGCCTTCGACACTATCGACCATTGCGACTTCGACACTTGCGACTTCTGCGATCCGCGCAGCACCAACCTCCTCGTTACAGAAACGGTCGACCCGACGACCAAGCTACGTATAAATAACTCGTCGAACTAGATCGCACCTCCATGACCATATTGCGCTAACCACGCTCATCGTCTACTCCACCGAATAGAACAGGTCGCACTTACGCATAGCACGTCGCGCACCTTCATTGAAGGGAGTAACCGAGACCCTTTGAGCTAACAACCCCCTCGATCAATCAGTTTGTTGTTTTCCCCACCAGTGGGAGTGGCAAACGAACATCAACGGTTTAGGTGGACAATTACTGCCAGTGCTATCAGAATGCTAGCCGCTATCATGGCAAAGCCCATGGCCAGAGAGTCGTTGATAGAGTTGTCCATTTGTGGGCATGACGAGGGGTAGTGTGAAATAAGGAGGGACTTGTCAGAAGGCAGAAGGAGAAATAGGAACACAACCCGTTTTAAATAAAATGTGAAGCAGGTGTGGAAAAACGACGTGGAAACGGCAAGCCAGGGTCAAAGTTAGGGACAGTGCCAGTGGCGGACGGAACCGAAGAGGCATTTGAATTGATTAGTCTAGACCCAGGGTGAGCCGTAGTAGGGTCTGAAAGGAGTGTACTGCCAAGCTATGATGTGTTTCTGGAGAATGAGACCAAGGCCTGCTAGGACCCAACCCAGCAGTTGACAGTAGCAGTAGAGCTGAAGTGAGAGGGATACCGTGAAATAATGAGAGGGAACTGCTGGTGGCGGTGTATTGTCTAAGAAGGAAAAAGCGGGGACTAAACTAGAAATTAAGGTACAGACAAAGATAGTTAGACCAGGGCAAGATTGAACTGAGGTTAATGATTGTAAAGTATCTTTTGGATAAGTGGTATAATACTTGATAAAGGATAATGAGAAACGTAGCATCATTGCGACTTGGCAAGATCATTTGCGACTTCATATTATGCGATGCGACATTATTTTCTGCGACTTTGCGACCTAGATCGATCAAGCCCTAGTTGGTTCGGTGGGACCTTGTCACCTAACCCACACGATCGTGCTGGGATAGTTTGAAGGTAATTGGATATTTGTCTGACACCACATGTGGGGTTTTGTGTAGTAGGCTCTGTGATTGCATCGTGTGACCACTCAGCCCACCGGTTAATTGCGTAATCTGGCGAATTAAGGAACTCGAACTGTGAGAATTACGCCTTGTGAAATTTTCTTCGTCCTTGCAACTCCTGAATATTTGTTGCTACTATCCCCCCCGTTCCCTTTGACAAAATGCACTCTATTCTTGTGACCACCATTCTCGCCTCTCTTGCTGACCTCCTGAAGTGCCTTCCGGTGCACCCCGCTGAAGCCGCTGATTACGAGGACTGGGGGAAGCGCTTTGTGAAGCTTTGGGTGTGTTGTTTGCTTCTTTCATCTTGTTTTTGTTGTTGAATGATTGGTGGGCTGTTGTTTCTAGGGTAAGCTACTCTTCGCCGGTGTTGACGAGACACATGCTGAAGCGAAAGCCCTCCTGGAGGAGGCCCAGGCTTCATTCGAAAACGTTCAAGAAAGTGACTGGCTCGAATGGGGTGTGATCCTCCTCCCTCACCTCTCCAAAGAAGCGGTCCGTGTCACGTGCTCCAAGGATCGACAACGCCGTCTCGAAGCCTTGACACAGGCGTTTATGGATGACGTGATCACTGAGGTGGACTACCTTGCGCAATCGACAGAGATTGAGAAGGAACAGGAGGAGGCGGCAGGGAAGATGGCTGTGGATAGCCCAGTGCCAGCTACAACAGAGTCGGCAAACGAGGATATCACGGAAGGAAAGGATGCGGTGATGCCATCGCGGCCTACCGCTCGAATCAAGCGCAAGATGGTTGGAGACGACGACGAGATGGATCTGGTGGTATCTATGAAGGGAGGGGAAGAGCGTGCTGGGGAAGGACTAGAGGCGGGTGCCGCAGGGCGTCGCGGCCCTCAGGTCCCAATGATAACCGTTCCGAGGAGGGGCTTGATGAAGCCAATGCGCAAGTTTGTGGATGTGAAGGCGCCGGTGAGTAGCTGTCGAATTGCCTGCTGTGCTGTGCTAAATATCGGTGTAGTGTGACCGCTGCAAAGGTGGCGACAAGGCCAAGAACTGCAAGCCGATAGACGGTCAGCCGAAATGCATGAGGTGCAAGGACCAGAAGAAGGGATGCCTCTGGGACAGGGTGCCGCGGGCTCTTCTGGATGGCCCTGAGGCGAAAGTGAAGGCAAAGGCACCGGCGAAGGTGAAGGGAAAGGCAAAGGCAAAGACATGCTCTCCATTGGAAGCAGCATCTGTCGAGGAGGGGCCCTCATCGCGTCCTAGTCAGGCTGCGGCGAAGGGGAAAGGTACGCGCATTATATATCGTCTTTTTCGCTGTGTCTTACTGATCTAGAACCGGTGTACTTTGTAGGTCAAACTCCTGCTCGCCTTGAGACGAAGGCGATCGTAGATGTGGAGCCTCTGAGGAAGAAGATAAGGCTTGTTTCAACATCCGAGGCTGCAGACCTTGTGGAGTACGAGGAGCTGGAGGCCGAACGATTGCGGGTTGTCGGGCGGATGCGAATCCTCCAGTGCCAGGACTCCCATCTCCGGGCGCGATTCGAGGAATTGGGAGTGCGGTTGGGATTGGTCGGAGGTAGCGAGGGGGAGTCAGAGGAGGATTTCAAGTGAGGGGAGGGACGCTTTCTTGGGACCTTTTTCTTCGTCGCCCCGCTCATGTGTTTTCTTTGATTGTGTATGCTTCTTTGTGTTTTTTTTTTGTTTTTTTTTTTTTTTTTTTTTTCCTGAATTATTTGTTTTTGTTCATTGGTCTTTGGAAATGTGCGATGAGGACGAAGTCCGAACTATAAGTGTAACTCCAAAGAAAAGTAAAGTCAAACAGAAGAATTAAAAGAAAGGGGAAGGCTCAGTAAATCATCATGGCCAGAAACCCCTTGGGGTTGCGCAATCATCAAGGAGACGACATCGTGACTTAAAGAAAGACAAAGATCGTGAAGGTGAAGTTATATGTTTGTAGTGCAATGTAAGAAAGAAAGAAAGAAAGTTGCGAAAGTAAGTAAATATAAAAGGAATGTACGGTTTAGTCTTCGTTGTCCATGTCGCACCCTTCGTCTTGTGGTGCGACCTCTTTGTGATCTTCTGGTGATTGCGACTGCTCCAATTCGCTGAGTCGCTGTTTGTCAATGTTGAGTAATTCATCGGGTATTGAAATGCGACTTCTGGGGAAATAAGGAATAAGTCTGAATGCTGCGACAGGGCGATCAAAAATGGAGCCATCGAGCTCAGCAATGATGTAAGCTCCTCCTCGATTCCTGGATACAACTATGAGGGGGCCGAGGTAGCGCGGCTCATTTTGCGATTGAGGTCGTATTCGATACGGGTGTTGCACATTAGGACTAGTGCACCGCGCTGAAAGTTGAAGTCATGTATGGTCCTTGCGTGTTTCTTCTTGAAGAGTCTTGCGGCTTCTTTTTGAGCGGCATAAACTGTTGACTTTAGGTGCGCAAGGTCTTTCTCTCGTCGTTGGAGTGTGATTGCGCGTTGCACGATAAGGTCGGTACTGGAGAGGATTGAGTGTGGTGGCGGCTGTAGATATGTTGCTTCTGTGATATCAAGGGGGATCAAGGGATGAGTGCCTGTTGCAGCGAAGTATGGTGAGCAACCCATCCTCCTGCGAACCGTGACTCATTCTGCCCAAAACACCGAGTGTGCAACTTGTGACCATTGTGACTCTATGCCCTCTGCGGCTTTGAACATTGCTTGTCGGACATCGAAGTGCGAACATTTGACCAGTCCATTGGCTTTTGAATTGTAGCCACTGATGCAGATGTAGTTGATTTTGTACTTCTTCGACAAGTGATTCATGGGTTTGATGAAGACAGCACTGTTATCTGTAACTATTTCCCTGAGTGCGCCCCACCTGCATATAATGTCTTGATAGATCCAGTTGCCGATCGTGGTAGAGTTCTCTTCACGCAGCATGCACCACTCCGGGTACTGAATGAGTGAACATCGCCCTTGGACCACGTAGCGAAAGCCTGCTGAGAGAGGCATATGCATTGTATCAATGTAGATCTTCGTGAATAGCGGGACTGGCGGTGTGACGATTGGTGGTATGCAGACTTTGTGGGTTTGATGTATCTGGCAAATGTGACAGCTGCAAATGAACCATACTAGGTTGGCTTGGAGTAGTGTTTAAAGGTCCGGCCATTGTAACCGCAAAAAAGACCGAAACCGGACCGGACTGTGACCGATGTAACCGGAATATCAGTCCGGTTATGTCCAGTTATAGTATGGTCGCAGTTACAGTTATGTGCGATGTGTAAAAACATTGTAACCGACGAAAAACTGGTTATAACTGGTCTAAGACCAAACCACGGTCTTAGATACGTACATGAGTAGCATGCTGTAACAATTTCGGATCATATCAGTTCCTGGGTCATCCAAATCCATTCAGAAATGAGTGAGATATGACCAGACCGATTTCTATAGTCATGACTTGGTAATATAACATTGGCCCATTATCCCTTTGCATATAATGGGTGTGGTTTTGAGAATTACAACTTGTGCAAGAGAGCGAATCTGTAGTGCGGATGTGGGCGCACGTTTTCCATCTCTAACGCAAGGCAATCGGGTTCTTCTACGACGTGTTATGCATGTTTAACTAATTGGGTTGAGTTGATTTGTCAAAACTGGTGAAATGTAAATAATGTCTCGCAGGTGAGTCGGATCGCTTGGTGTCATAGACAAGGATTGCGCTATAGAATTGGTCACCTACTCAGGTTGGCAATCTCAAAGCCTCACCCAATAAATGCACAATACAAGCTAGTCAGCTTGAAGCTGTGGCAATATTAGTATACAGAATACCAGTTGTAACTGCAGTTAAAACTGGTTAAGACTGGTTACCAACTGGTCCTAAAATAGACTGGTTATGACTGGTCAATAGACCAGTGCATAACCGGTATTAACCGGTTACGTGCGGTCCAGTTACAGTTACACCCATGATCCAGACATTTTGTAACTGGTTACAGTCACAGTTACATCCAAAAAAGGCAAAAAAACCGGACTGGACCGGACCTTAAAACACTAGCTTGGAGGTGTGGCCACCAGAATCGTTGTAGTAGCGTCGCCCGAGTCACATAGAAACAATGATGTCCGATGTTGTCATGTATATGCTGGAGGACATATAGTCGTCGCTCGGGGTGGAGCACCAGCTTGTGCACACCATGTGAGTCTTTCCGCCATAGTCTGTCTTGGTGTGGAAAGAACTCAGTCGCATAACAGATGAAGGTAGCATATTGCTTATTGGTGTGGGAAGGTGGTCGATGGAGATTGCGATGCCATTGTCGCATGGCGGTGAGCTTCAGATCATCGGATTTTGCGTTTTCCGATTGTGGGACTTGATGATAGCTATCATCCTCCTCTTCACTTGAGATCTGAGCAGTAGCGAAGGTCGATACTAATGTCTGAATGGTCAGGAGGGAGGGTTGAGGCTGCAGATCGTGGATGAGGTGCATGAAGCCGTGGACGCGATCAATCCAATCATCGAATGCGTCTTCATTGTCTATGTCGGGTGGGTCATCTGGCTGTTTTGGTTGGTGCGAAAGACCATTGGGGCCATGGAGGGTTCCTTTGACATGGACTAGGGTGAAGTGGAACATTAAGATAGACACGATCCAGCGATTGATACTTGCCGAGGGTTGTATATCAGGGTTTGCTAGCATGCCTTTGATATAGCGTGCATCCATCTCGACTACGAGGTTACGGATGCCTATGACCCATAGTCGCAACAAGCGAAGGGCTCGGAATGGTCTGTCAATCTCCAGCTTTGGCTGCGAAAACCTGGCTTCCCAGTCATTCAGCGGAATCGAGCTGAATCTGTTGTAGTGATGAATTTTCAGGTTATCTTCCAAGCATTGACACAGGTAGAACCCAACTGCGATATGTGACGTGTCGACTGTGAGAATGACTGGTGAGTTGGATGCATAGTTGATCAGTTGGAGTGCAGGTGCAGATAGTAGTGCGTCCTTTAGATCTTGCTGAGTGGATATCTGATCCATGCCAAACTCAAATGGCGCTCCTTTTCGAGTAAGCTTAACAAGATGGTGAGCTCGTCGCGTGAAATTGCGAATGAATATATGCAAGACCCCTATTGTTCCTAAGAACACGCGAACCTCTGTGAGGGTATTATAAGGCCCCCAGTTCTTGATGGCTGCAACCTTGCTATCATCAGCAACCCTCCCTTCATAAGTGCAGCAATGCCCAATAACTGTAATCTTTGGAACACAAATGGCTAACTTTGTTCCTGAAAACATTCCTCCGCTGTACTTCATGCGTTGTATGATGCGATTCGGGTTTGTCATATGCTCCCAGACAAATCGTCAAATATTGGGGTTTTTAGGGATCGTTTCGTAAGACCCATCTTTGGTTTTGTATCATGATTCTGGTCCTTTAACTGGTACGTCGTCGATGTATGGTATGGTGAATGTTGGAGTTTCCTCTTGAAGGATAAAGGTGATGTCGTTGTGGAATATGGGGACTGAGTTGGTCCAGCCCATAGGAAGGGTGACGAGGCGAAGCGCGCCATAGGGTGTTTGAAATGTGGTATAGTCTCACGATGACTCTGCAATCAGTCGTTCATCATAACCAACATATAGATTGAGCATCACACCACACGCGCAACTGGCGAACTGTTCCGCAAGGTGATCAGGGATTGGGGGTACACCCGAATGCCTGATGGTGATCCGGTTAAGTGGCTCGAGACTGTGGACTAGGCAAAGTGCCTCCCGATCTTTCTTTCATATGCAAAACCAGCGTGATTGATAGGCGGAGTTGGACTGTTCGTATACGCCTGAGTCGAGCTTCTTGTGAATGATTGCGCAAACCTCTTCATAAATGCCAGGTGGTATTGGTATGTTGCACTCGATGAACGGTATATGGGGGATTACTGGAATGTCGATTGCCAGGAAGAAGTCAGATCAAAATCGACCTCGTTCAGTGTCGTCCCATGCAAATGCCTGATTCTGGTTACACATAAAGTGGTGCATTAATGCGCGCTCAACAGGCCATAAGAAATCTTGGTGGTTGTTATCTACCACTTGTTGTCACAAGGCTGTATATTGCCCTCGGGGTCGGAATGGTGGTGGGTTTGGGTTTAGTGGTGGCATGTCTTGGAGCGGGTCTCCAAGTATGTTGCGAACAATGCGGAATCGCTCTGGTAATTCGGCTATCACGGATTTGACTTTCTGCGCTACTGGCTTGTACTTTTTCTTGGCGACTACACCTCGCCTGGTGATAATGCCTTCGAATGTCGCAATTTTGGGGTCGTCAGATGGTGTTAGTACAGAGCTTGAGTAAATGGGGACAAAGGCATATTTACTGATTGCAGTTGGGGAAACTTGGGCATCTGTCCCAGATAAAAGAAACGGAGTTAATTTAGAGGCAGAGAGAAAAAGATGAGATAGTGTTGGGAGATATAAGTCCGAAGAATCAGAAGATCGGATAGGAGAATATGATAGTACAGTCGCTGCGCCTTTGTGTGCGTCGAATTCAATTGTTAGTGCAATTTCTCCCTGATCTGCAATCAGTTCCTCGAAAGTATGCAAAAATTTACATTTTCCTTTGCTTGTCTCCACTGTTTGATCTTGTGTTGTGCTAAGCCTCGGGGAATGGTGGGTATGGTCAAGACTCGATTTGAGTTTGGGTCATTGATAGTGATGATTTGATCCTCGTTTGCGAAGTTCTTGATATTGCTCTCAGTCAGGACGTCGAAGGGGCGCCCCATCAAAATATTGTATGCCGGGTTGCAAACAACATGAATTTGCAAATATAAGGTGATCGCACCTAGGCCACAAGGAACGTTACGTGATAGTCCTAGTGATTTGTCGATTGTTCCGTTGGCGGACTGCATGTTGAGTTGAATGGTAGGGTCGTAGCTAAGGCCTAGGTCGTGGCAAACACTGTCCAACATGGCGATAATCTGCGAGCTGCCATCTAAGATCGTTTCGACTTGTTCCTGGTGGTCGACCATCATCATGACTGATCGAATCGCCTGTGACTCTTTTGTGACCATTAATTCCTCCGCATGTTCACCTGGGGCTAGATTACTCAAGTAAGTTTCGTATACGTCGGAGATGACATACGCCTCTCTCCCGGCCATGGAGGCAGGCGGAATGGTTGATCGCGTGTTCGACGGGGCTGATTCTGTGATGTCGTCGATAAAGGGTAGCCTGGCTTCTTCTTGTAAATGAGTCGAGATACTGGGGGCCTCAGCGACGCTGTTGGTGGCTATGCGCTTCGGTGTTACAGAATCGCGAACCTTCTGTCAGTAGTCGGGCGAGAGAGCTAGTAGTTCTTCGGTGGATAGGGTGATGAATGGAGCTTTGACCGATCGCGAGTAGACATCCTCCATGATTTTTGCATTCTGGGCTGGTGCTTGAGTGCGATAGGCGGGTTCCTGATCCTTTGCAACTTTGGTCTTATCGAAAGGTGCCACAAAGTTTCTCGTAGTGGGCAGTGCATACTGTGCTTCTGGGATATTAGCGAACAGGTGTATAGGTGGCTTAGCTATGGGCTCCATTGCTGGGAGTGTTGGTATCGCGTCGGGGGTATCCATCGTTCCCAATGTAGAGGCTGCTGCATTATTTTGTTCCCTTTCCTTTCCTTTCCTTTCTCCTTTCATCGCACAATTTCCACCCCATCGAATACCTGTCATCCTTTAAGCACAAATAGTTCCTTCTCGAGCGCATGATATGTTCCTGCACCGTTAGTTGCAATGCATTAATCTCGACACCCAAAGAGGCTGGTAGAGGGTTGCGAGTCACGGCTGGCGTGCATCCATAGAGCATGGATGTCGCATCGGTTATGATGTTGGTATTGGTCGCATTGGTATTGGAGGTGATATGGGCGCCTGCGAGTTGGTTTGGGTTCTGACGATAATACTCATCAAACCACTCACTCTTGAAAGGTGCGACCTATAATACTCCTCGGCATCCATGCACCTGATGGGAGCACTAGTTTGCCTTCGTGGTTCTTGCGACATTTGCTGGCATTTATGTAAACAATAATGAGCGGGCAAGTGCTCATGAAATGACCTAGCTGACCACAGAAGTTACATGCTTGTCCTGACAAATTGTTGTGGTTGTTTGTATGCATCGGCGGTGGTATTGCAGCACTCGTAGCTCCTCCATTAACCTGCATATTTACTAGTGCCTGGATCGTCAGAGCTAGCTTCCCTAATATCGCCAATATGTCTTCGTTTTGACCTGCGACTCGGGTTCAGTTCGAGGCGTCAAAGTTGGGTGTTGTGGTAGGGCTGTTGGCGACGTCCCCTGCAATATGTGGGACGCGGCCTGGTATACTTCATCAAGGGAGTAAGCATCATCTGCATGATGGTCAGGGTACTTTATCTCTAATCACCTTCCTACTCTTGCCCATAACTCGGCTTGGAAACCTCGGACGAAGGTGTGCGACTGCTCGGTTTCCGATAACCTGTTCTTCGTGATGAGGTGCGACGTAATGGTGTAGAACGCATGATAGTACGCTGCTAAATTGTCGATGGTGTGGATCCCCAGTCGCGATCTTTCTCCGACTAATTTATCCATGTCAGTCATTGACCATCTTCTGTCATCATCGGATCCGGGGTATAACTTCTCCAATGCTATCTTCCATGCATCATAGGACAAAGTTGCGCGATAGGATGGGATCGATTGCCAGAATTTGGCGGTGTTGACGTCCAAGTACCTACATGCTTGAAACTTCTTCTCTGTATCATCAGTGATTTTGCAATTGTCTAGAAGGGCTTTTAGCTCCTGGAAATAACATCTTAGCTCACGCGGTTGAGTAGGGGAAAACTTCGGTGCAGTCGAATGTCCCCCAGCCAGCATGGTTGCCATTGTTGGTACCAGTGATGTTCGTTTGCCGCTTCCACTGGTGGGGAAAACAACAAACTGATTGATCGAGGGGGTTGTTAGCTCAAAGGGTCTCGGT
>QFEU01008974.1:0-29637 GCA_003316345.1 Tricholoma terreum
GTCGAGTAACCGAAATTACTAAGTATCGTGTGGGACGGGACCGGTACTAGCAACGGACTTGTATTCTGACTGTCAACTGCCACATGAGTGCGCGTGCAGTCCTGCGGCATTAAAGTATCACATACATATGTACATGCATCAGGAAAACGTTTGGTTTATGATTTAGCAGGATATAAATGGTAAGGTATAACTAAGTGATATTAATGGATAAATTGGTATATATATGTATCCTTGTAAGGGCATAAATCAAGGCGGTGTAAACTTTCAAGCATTGTGCTGCCAGGATGATCTCTCTTCACTGTGCATAACTAAGTGTTGAGGACTAGATCACAGTGTGACCTTTCTTTTATCGGGATTATCCTCTGCATGTCATGAATCTGAGTCCTGCTTCTTTGGACCATTAGAAATCGGAGTGATGTAATAAATATCCTCATAAGGCCATGATTCCGAGTGATGGGCAACCTTTCTAACATTATGTTTATGGGTCATCTATTCTACCTAAGCACATCAAGGTGCCTAGTACTTGATCAAGGTGGGCTCTTTGCTGCAAATCACATATCAAACAAGTCAAACTTCGAAACTCTGGTAAGCCAGCACCGAGTTGGCGCAGTCACACAGCAGGTATAATATGTTGGAAGTTGCAGTCTTTGAAAATGTGGGAAAAAAACTTTGACCCCGCCTCACGAGTGGTTTGACTAACTTAAATATACGAGTGAATTAGGTAGCGGAAAAGAGAGGGGTGAAGGAAGGAGTGGGACACCATCGTCTCCGTCGTTGTCACTGTGTCATCCCGCTGTTTCCTCGTCCTGTCGTTGTCGACCCTGTCCCTGCTGCCACCCAAGCTGCTCCCTGCGCACCGGTAGCTCGCGGCGGTGGTGGCGGGTGCCAAGTCGTAGTTATTGCCCCGAGTCATTGTCGTCACCGCCGGCATCATACTCCGTTTGTGTTCGTAGACGACGTTAGCACCCGCTATCCACCCTGCGAGCAGTGGCTCGCAGCGGTGATGGGTGCCGAGTCGTCCCTTGGGCGTCGCCTGCTTCGAAGGGTGTGCAGGGGGCTAGTGGTGTGGTGACGTGGCGAGAGTACAGGGATGGCGAGTGCTTACCTAGTGTGTGCCCTGGTCACCCGGCACCTTCCTGGGGTCGTGCTAGACCCAAACGAATCCCTCACATCCCATTTGGATGGGGAGGAGGGGCTGCACGGGGGGCGCGCATCGTCGTTCTATGACCTGAAGAGAATAGGTAGAAATTTTTAGTAATTGAAAAAGAGGTAATAATCACTTATTCATTTTGTTTTGAGAAGCCCTGGGTCCCAAGAGACCGAGCGGACGGTCGTCGATGCTGGGATTCGCAGGTGACGTAGCACTTTTGCAGCCACGCCGGTTACCGATTGGCAGTGTCGGGAGGCCGTTAATGGCAGGGATGGGGTGGGAGGGAAGGAAGGGAAGGCGCGAGGTCGGCGTGTCGGATGGTGGTTAGTTACGAAGCAGTCATTGCTGGAAATTGTCGACGGAAAATATTTCCTCATATGGAAATATCGGATCCAATTGGGCCAGCTGAAAAGTCGTGGTCGAGGCCATGGACTCTTGTGACAGATATGCGGCACCTCGGTGGGCACAACCGGCAGCGTGGAGGCTCCCAACGGAGAGTCTTGATTGGAGAGATGAAAAGGAGATATGCCGAGAGAGAAGGAGTGGAATTGTAATGGACGAGAACGAGAATCAGAAGGGCAGATATACGACAAGTTGGCGTGAAAACCGGCACCGTGGAAGCTGCCAACTTGGCACTGAAACTTGAAGTCAGGGCCGTAGAGTCGGGAGTGACTCGGATGAAAGATCAAGGATGAAGGTAATTTGAGTAAAAGAGAGTGCCCTGAAATGTCGACTATATCCCCGAAAAAAGGGCCCATAACCTGTGACAGGGAGTCAAGACAGAGCAGGGTGAACTGGATGAATATGCAAATGAACTTTGGTACACGGCAGACAGAGGTCCAGCCATGACACTGCCTACTATTAGTATCCAAGCTTGGATGGGGCGCTGGAGCATACGAGGAAGATGAAGAATGGGCTCTACCTACTAGTACCAGTCAGAGTTTGACGCGAAGTCCAAGTCCAAGTTCAAGTCGTAGACTACCACCGTGACTACTAGAATCTAGTCATAACTGCACAAGTCCGTGTACAGCGCGTCACCACCAAACATATCTTCGAGGAATCCTAATTCCTCCTCTGTTTCATCTCTCAGTTCAAGGTTAGATTCCTCGTCACCAAGGTTTATGCTATCGCGGTCCCCTTCGAGGTCCAAACCACCTTGCTTGCCGGCATCGTCTATTTGTTCCGCATACTCAAGCAAATCGAAAATCTCTCGATCTCGCCCAGGTAAGGTTGGGGGTACTTGCTGGAGCCGCTCTTCAAAGTCGTGCGAAGTCATTTGAACTTGAAGATCGCCTCTCAATGTTGGCCCCTGCCCTCCTCGACGTGGTTCTTCACTACCGAGACTCCTTTCGGGGCGGCCACCCCCTGCACACGAAACATTGCAATCGATCTCTTGCCTTGATGATTCCAGGTTCCTTGAGGCATTCGCTTGTTGAGGTTCTCCTGCCAATATTGACCCCACCACATCAGCAGACAGTGCAGACTCCTCCGGGCCACATGGTTCTGAGATAGAGCCAAGATCGCCTGTATGTTCGGCAATTAGCTGCTCTGGTGCCACCCAGATTGGTCTGTTCAACCCTGGGATCCTAGTGTAGAGATGGCCGACCCCAAGGCCCCAATGATAGCGCATTATCATATCGCGATCGACGAACCTATCTCAGCAGTGGGCAAGCATTTTTTTAAAGTATGTCAATCAAAGTTACCTGTTTGCGTAATAGGCCCTCCAGTCTCTGTGATCCTGTGCAGATTCCGATCGTGGTTTGGTGTCATCCCCAAACCGCGATTTGCCAAGGACAAACTTTGGAATGAGATGACAAGCCCGCAAAATATCGCCAGGATCCACAAACCCAAATGCCCCTTTGTCGGTAACCTGGCGGAACCTTAGTGCATCCAGCTGGCCATCTCGCCATCCCTGTTGAACCTCCCTGTCATCACCTGCCATCTCAAACCACCTGACCCACAGAAACTCCATCCTTTGGGTGCGACAATCTCTTTTTCCGAGCCTTCCTTGACCTGAATATATTACATTAGCATGGTATATGCCTAATACGCGGGCATATCGATACTGATGGTGCGTCGGGCCAATTGCAAGGAGCATGATATCTTTATGGTCGGTGCGAGGGTTGATAGAATCTTGAGCTCTTCTGACATCATACGTGGTGTAATTGATTCTCATCACATTGTGCCGATATATGAGGTCATTCTTGAAGAATATCAAATCCAGATCAATGTTGAACTCTGCACCAGGCGATGTGCCTTCGGATTGTTCGTTCTGCCGCAGGGCCATGATGCGCGGAGCAAGATGTTCTCGCAGCTTCATATAGAAATTCTAAGATGCTAATTTAGATCTGCATCAGCTAGGAGTCGAATGATCTGACCATAACTGCAGGATCATCGGCATGCTCTCGACAAAATTTGCCTATATGCAAGCGGTCGTTTTCACTAGCCCCGATATGATGGTGAATTGCAGGATCGGCATCTTGAGGTCCTCTCAATTCTGATGGTGCTTTGCTGCCACTAGTAGATCTTTGCTTGATCCTCCTTATGCGAGCTTGTCTTCGCTCAATCTGGGCAAGTTGCTGCTTGAATCCCTTTTTGGAGGTCCGCTTGTATCGCGCCTTAGGATGGCGATGCTCTAGTTCACCCTGCAATACATAGTTGGCTTGCTTGGCACCCAAATTGTGGTTATATCACTTACAGGTTCAGTGGAGTAGGAGTCAGTTGTTCCATACATCTTTATGGTCTTGACATAATCTCCCAAAGCATGTATTTTGTACGTGTTGAGGTTGAAGCACCTGGGCTTTCGCGCAGGAGCTGGCGAGGATGAGGACTGACCTCCCTGCTGCTCCTTAGCTTGCAGTCTCTGGCGCGCTTCAGCCTCTCGTTTCAATTCTCTCGTTTTATACTGTGGACATGTCGTGGTGTTGAACGTCCGCAGCTGCCTGCCTGCAGCAGTTGTCTCCTTGTCGAGAATCGCCAGTGTGATATCACTGTGCATGCGAAGTTTTGCGAGTCCGTGCCAGTGTGCCAGACGGAACAGAAGTTGGAGTGTGGTTGAATTATGGGGCTCTGGTAGAAGCCCCTCGAATACTGGAATGAAGCACTGCTCATCAATCGTAAGAACCAAAAATAACGATTTGCGAGAACATGAAAACCTGAAGAAAATCTTCAAAGTTCCAAGCAGCCAGTCGCTTTAGCTCTGATGCATTGGCGGAAAACCTCCTGATAGTGTCACGACCAAAGGTTGGTACCTGGCGGAACCTACAATGGAACTTTAGGGACTTCATCCTTAGGTCGAGCAAGACCAATAGCTTCACCTTTTGTCGAATTCATGTAAATGATTCTCGTGGGCGGATTCCAATATTCGAAGGAGATGGACTAGTAGGGCTTTCCAAACGCCCAATTCGACCTCATGCATCAGGTCAACAGGAAATATAGTGAATAAGTCAAACCCAAATCTGGACAAGCGATCAGAAAAGGCATTCTGAATGGATATGGGTATCAGGTCGCAGTTTTCTCGCTAACATGTAAACCATAAAACTTACGAAAGAGGGTACAAGCGATTCATTTTTTAATTGCCGCTCGACATGCGCACTATCGACAGCAAAGTTACGCTGGTATATTGCTTCTCTTGCTATGGAAACAGCTTCTCGCCTCCTAGCGTCATCGGTACGCCTCAATTCTTGTCTTGCCTGACGATCTGAAACCGCGCCGACCATATTAAGGTCTTGAATTGAGATCTTGCAGCGCGGGCAAGGACAACCACCCTTGTTCCGTATGCTGGCCATCAACACTCTGAAAGAAGGGTCAGGCGCGGCGATAAATATAGTGGATGTCCACACTTCTCAGGATAATCTGCCGAATATGTGAATATCCGGGGGTAAAAACGCCGCTGCAGACCATCGCCACAGTCCATTACAATGCCATGCTCATAAGCAAAAAGGAAGTCATCGTCCAAGAGGCACTTCCATTGCTCATGTATCAACTCTCGGTGGCAATGAGCCAGCAGCTCCCTCGTCAACTTTTTACTTCCTACAAACTTGCCTGCAAAATCCTTGAATTCATCTGGGAGCTGTCAGAATGGATGTCAGTCTGGATACTATGAGATGGAAGATAGCACTCTGCTTGTTTACCTGTTCAAAATACGCCACATGCTCGTACAGGTTGGAGGTCGGTTTGCATCGCTCGTACTTAGAATCATTTGCAAAAACCATGTAGAGGGGCCAAAGCTTCGCATGTCCATACGTCGCAAGAAGGGTAGCATCTGACCAAAACATTAACCCAACTACAACCCTTGGGAGATTGCAGTTCGGTTCTCCAGCGATATCCTGAAGCTCCCGGTGTGCGCCTATGAAAGCTGGAGAGGTGTATAGCTCTCCATATAGTCGTATTGCTGTACCACCCAGATCACCAGCGAGCGAACCAAGATTTGGCTTCCATAGTAATTCGAATGGTTCGAAGTGAAAGTGGCAGTTGTTCTCCGCATCCTTCTTGAGCCTTTCCCGAATGATTGATGTTAAGGAACGATGGTAGAAATTTTTAACAGTGTAGACTTGAACTCCAGGATTATCAAGAAACCGGTGAAAAGGGACGCGGATGGATACATCTGACTTCTGCCAGCCTGCATCTTCGTCAACCCACTCTCCTTCATCCCAGCCGCTGGCTGCCAGCGTCTGGTTGATCCGATTCCAGTTGGTCCCACAGACGTCCTGCGAAGAAAACTGGGCACTTCCAACAATATCAAGTAGTTTTTTGAAGTTCTCTTGTGACTTCTGGGAGCCATGATTCCAATACCAGTCTCCCAGCAAAAACGAGGTCTCGTTGGGATACGGATAGAAAGCTGAGGCGTTAGGCGTCACGAGTGTCTCCTTAGGGGGTGCCGGGATATTAGAAAGTATAGACAGATTGATCTCGCGTTCGGGATCATGGCGCGGGAATTCTGGTCCATGATATCGGCGGAAGATGCCAAACACATTATGGGCAGAGTCAATAAAAATGTTGACTTGGCAAGATGAACTTGATGGTCGCAGTGGGTCAAGAGCGCTCGGGGTATGGGGGGGTGGATTTGAACTCGGAAGTGCAGGCGAGTTGGAAGGTGCTGGTGATGGCAGTGTCGGAATTAGTGCAGGAGGAGCTTGTGGCAGAATATCGCGCAGTCTTTTGTCATGCATCACGAGTCCAGGATACCGAGTTGGGGCAATCCTGCGCCGTTTGCTAGGCCTTCGCCCGCCATCAACCCGAGAATCGCCAGTGGCGGAGTGATGGGGATTGACGCTGCAATGTCCTGCGAGAGCATCCGGAGTGTTATTGGTGGCTTGCTGATCATTCTTACAGCGCATTAGATAGCAGTAATCCAAGAACTCGGGCCGTTCAGATGACATGACTTACTACTTCGAGCGGTGGAGATGAGTCCTGCTGCGACAAATCGTCGGAAGACCCTTCGCCGCGACCTTCAAGCTGTCTCCTCATTGCAATGGCCTGAAGTCTCTTCGCCTTTTGAACCACAAATATCGCCTTTGCACTCGCCAACGCAGTTGAAAGATGCTTTCTGCTGGTGCGACAGGAGTTCTGATGATTTTTCATAGCCCCAGGAGTGGTGAATACCCTCCCGCAGGAGCAGGTCTCATGGTATCCCATATATTCCGAAGCAAGGTCAAGAGGGATAATTATCCAAGGTTAAAGTTCCCATGGGTATTCGAGACCGAGACTCGAGTCAGGGACATCAACTATTGGCGATTGCAATAGTATCCGAGTTAGGCGGGAGTCACCGGCGGTACTCCGACGGTCTTGATAATAATATCCGTTTTCTTTCCTCTCTTCTGAGTCTCTGTTCCTCTCGTGGCATGGGCCTCATGAAGGGACGTGCCTAGGCCATCTCGCGGCTGGAGTCCGTCTCCACTGTGTCGTTGGGCTGTTCGTTCGTTGCGCACGAGCAATCACGATGATCGGACACTGGCATGTGACACTTACAGGTTAATTTCAACTTAATTATCCGGATCAACTCAGATTCAACTGGCATGCGCACTAGGCTGTACTAGGTGACTCCCAGTCCTTGACCACTCAATTTTAGCCATATTTCGAACTTGAATGAGTACTGGACAGAATCAATTATTATCGAGAAAGACCGTTCATCGCCAAACCGATGGCAGATTTCTACTAGGTTTCTAACTTGAAGGTACTAGAACTAGTCAAATGAGACTGGCAAAAACATGTAGCGGAGAGTGACTCACCAGGATTGCCAGCTACTAGTAGTGCATGTCCCGTTTCCTGGCACACTGCACAAGGTGCAGCGAATTGCGCAAGTCGGAGAAGTTGGCGCATTTGGTGCTTGGGGAATATCACCTGGTACAGCAGTGACTGGGACAACTACTTGAACCACACCGTGTCCGAGTCTACATTGCACCGATGAGCCAACCAGACATTGTATGAAGGCAATACCTCATGCCTACCGGGCTGACTCGGAAACAGTCGCAATTGGTTGCTGAACAGAGGAATTTAATTGATTGATAAGTATGAGGAGTTGCCATGGACAGTGGTTAACGTTCGATTAGCGTTGATTCTAAGTATGAGCCGAACTGATCAGCACAAATATGGACAAATATGTTCATTGCGATCACGGTATTCATTACTATTCAAGTTGCAGTGATTGGACCCAGTAGTAGCGGTTGCTAGTATCCCGCCGCCTGCCGCACCTCCCGCAACTACCATCATCTCTATGAAACGAAAACTCCAGGCGCCCTTCAAGTTGGAAGGGAATCGGAGGGGTCGATGTCAGCACAAATTTTGGGGTGAGTGCGGCGCAGACCTCAGGCTACTAGGCGGACAGCCTAGCCGCCCGGGATTGCTTTTAAGTTCAAGTTAGGACTTCTTCGAAAATCTAGTAGAATCATGATTGGGATATTCATAGTACTGAGGAAGCGAATAGACAAGTTTGCACATGGGCGATTCTATGACTCGGACTGGGATCCGATGGCTCAAGCTTCAATTCGAGCCGGACGACTACTAGTTGGTCCGACTCAACTTCACTGGTAGTAGTTGGCGAACCAGAGTCGATGTCAGAGCCTGAGGTCTGGCTTGGATTGCTACATAGTTCTATGCGCACTTAAAACTATTTGTATTCGAATGCATAGGGTCTCAGATCAGCATAGCGCTCCATATCTGCACCGCTCAGCTGGTGTGCATACTGTCTGGGGACATAAATGAGCGCAACAGACCGTAGATCAAGTAAATAAACTCACACGTGGTTTCGGAGTCCGTGGCTAAGATAGGTCTTTCCGCGTGCCGCAGGGCATAGATTACATTTGAACCGAGGCCTTGTGTCGGTGCGCGGGTCACATCTAGCCTTCTTCCGGACACGCTGATAATCCCCGCGCTTCGCATCTTCCACAGAATCTTGCTGATCAGGGGCAACCATCCCAGCGGCTTCACAGGGTATTGGCAGCGGAAACTCAGATGCAAATGCAAAGGCGGATCGAGAATCCTCCAAAGGCCGCTGGAGAGATAGCCAGGCGCAATACAACTGAAAGTTCAGCTGGAGCACATCGTCCTTCCAAGCATGTCGTAGATTTTCCTGCCTGAATTCGCCGGCAAGTGTTTCACAAACAGGAATGGATTCAGCAGATAGAAAATCCGAAGCCACCTTGATGCAGTCGGCTTCGTTGCTTACCTGGGGAGCCGCGAGACAAGATATCAGACTGAAAGACGACCAGAAGGCCACTTACCTGGTGAGCGCAGCCTGCAGGTATGAAAACCGCTTCCCCAACCTTTTGATGAATCACATATGGCACTACCCCGTATTCCTCCCCAAGCCTCTCCAGATCCGATGGGCCAAGATAGTAGTGCTGACTATGGATTGGATCGTCAAGGGTACATTTGTAGAAATTTCGAATGTAAGCCCGAATCTTCTGGGAATCTGCGCCCCGAAATATATGCCAAAGCGCTGCGCCAGTTGGAGGAGAACTGAACACCATAATGTTTATGGCATCGCAAAGGTCGCAATGCAGGCGAGTCGAGCCAGAATAACCATCTTCTTGATTAGATTTCAGTGCCATATAAACTTTAGGCCCTGGGTAGCGGCCGCAGCTCGAATCATAAGTGTTCAAGTCACCCAAAGTACGCACCAAGGTCAGGTTTGGCATCGCAGTTGACCATATAGTGAGCAGCCAGATTCAGAACTCCATCTCGCCTGGTGTATTCCGGGATAGGCAGGGCAGATACGTAATCTTGATATAGGTCTGGATGGGATGCGGCTAGATTAGCTGTGGGTGGCCAGTCCTAGTGGTGCATAAGTTCAGCAGATTTCCGCACTGCACTCCAAATGCAGACCTTGACTTTCCAAATCGCTTCAGGGAAGGAACTTTCATTGGCGGCGCCAGGGGAAAATAACGACAAAAATTCTTCTAATAAGACATGCACAGGTTGAAGTTGGGCTTCGCAGTCCTCCATCGTGCAAGGTTGCATCCCATGCTCGGCAATGAGGTAGGTAGGCGACCAGGGCAACTGCAGGCTACCATTAAGTCCAGTTATCACCAACGGAAGCTGTCTTGCCAGAAAGGCGCGAAATTCTCCCGGCTTTAGGTCATTAACTGGAATGCGCATAATAGAGGCTTTGTTTTCTGAATCTGCGAGCATTTTCGTGTCGAAGATATGATGTTGTAGGCTGAGACAGGCCTGCGCCATCGATATTTCCTGCATTTCCTTAAGAACGTCTAGAAGATGTTCCCTAGTGAAGCGCGAGCAGGGGATTAAGAAAGGCTTGTTCTGGGTGATGGGAAGCGACTCTGAAGCGCATGGGTGGGTCTTGACGTTATTCTAGAAATAATCCAGTAGGTGAACGTAACATAGATACGCGGGAGAAATTACCTTGATGTTCTCTAGACATAAATCACATAGGTCTTCTCCGCAGAGCGAACAGAGCCAGCTTGCACCAAATATAGACATCCGGCAGTTATCTAGTTTGTGATAAGTGATATTCTATGTCACGAACTCAAGGCTGGACTTACCGCAGACTTCCCTAACGGAGAAATCACGTTTGCGCTCCAGTAGCGAGTCCGGGGCATGGTTATCGATGTGAGTGAGTTCCTTGCGAAGCACCGGTATAAGAGCCGCGGCAATTCTACCCTGCAGCGAATGTGAAAAGCAGATGCAGAACATATATACAAAGCTCACCAGAAGGGCCAGGCGAGTAGTCTTTGGCAACTGACCTGCACCAGTGCTAGAAAATAATTGGGGGAATTTAGGCTGGGTCGCTTCAACAAAATGACCGAAGATGAGACGGCCGCCCTTCGAAAGAGCCCGTAGATCTGCAGCATGTCTCAAGTTTGCAGTCTGAGGAAAGCAACGATAGCGGACACCCACTCTCAAAGGCGCATGCATCCAAGTCCTTAGAATCTCGCCCACCGGCACGTTTACTTTGTTTACATGGAGTACACCGCGGTATAGCCTTACACGTGAAGTCCTCCGGAAAAGCTTCCGTCGAAAAAGGTAAAGTTGCGCCTGAAGTTCCGCGCCGCCGAGTATTGCTCCGGGTGCTTTTGCTTGATTTTATGGCTTGCAGAAAATCCTCGCATGGCATATTCTGTATAAAATACTGTTGCTCGGCTACTGAGTTCGCCAAAGTCACGATTGACTCGGATGCATCTTGAAAGGAGATAATTAAAAAAAAAAGTAAGCGAATGTTTAGTAGTGTCGCATGAGGGACTCAGACTCGGACGTACTGCCGCAAAACTCGAACGCGCGTGCTTTGGATGGCATCTTCAACTTGAATATGGACTCCAGTGGTAAGTAAGTAATGCAGTGTGAAAGACTGAGGAGATGCGCTGAGGTGTCGAACTCCGACACGAACTTCAGTCCTAACAGTATTAAATACAAAGTTCCCACTGATTCAAGTTGGCACCATGGTTGAATGTGTTCAACTTGCTACTACTGCCGACTACTGCGCTGGTGCTCAACGAACTCCGGCCTGCAGTACTACACTGACTAGTGCTCCTTGGTTGCATAGACCGCTAAGAGTAAGCTATGTAGTGCATCTCAGCCGGCTGGTGGCGGTGGGCTGGTTGAGGCCAAGCCATCACCAGAGCGTGCACCTCACCCCACCGGCGGACTAGCCAATTCCATTATCACCAACTTCGCCGACACCAGCCTCACAGGAATAGCATGCGACTGTCGAATAGCAAGTGATTTCGTCACAATTGCAGTGATCATTGGTCGGATTAGACTCCAAAGCATGAAAAGTGAAAGCCATGGGTTCCAGGGATGCCCCATTGTCCCAGAAGCGGAACTCCATTCCCATCACAAAGAAATGGTTTGCTGGCAATGATGAAGAGGGGTTCGTTTTGGAATCGCTTTACTTTGCAATTTAAGTGCTGCGGTGACCATGGCGGGGCCCAAGAACGATCCGTCAAGAACGATGCCGACGGGGGCGTTGATCGTCTTCCCGGAGCATCATCTCCACTCGCCACTAAGTACTGCGTGGGAGAACTGGTTCATGCGCCGCAAGACCCCCTCCACCCCGCTGGCACCAGGTTCCTAA
The DNA here is from genome assembly GCA_003316345.1 of Tricholoma terreum. Taxonomy (NCBI): domain Eukaryota; kingdom Fungi; phylum Basidiomycota; class Agaricomycetes; order Agaricales; family Tricholomataceae; genus Tricholoma; species Tricholoma terreum. Next base: position 11,682 of record QFEU01008974.1, read on the forward strand.
ATGCTGAAGTCGTTGAAGTTGCCGAGCCCGGCGTGGGGGCCAGGCCGCCCTCGGGTGCATTGGTGCATTCGCCCCCGAACATTTTGGCCTATGCCTGAGCGAGCGCGCAGGCGGGAGAGGCGGACTGGGGATAGATTGGGTGATGTGGTTTAGAGTAATCAAGGAGGGAGGCGACATCGGGTCCAACAGAAGATGCGCATTCCTTAGAGAATCGTGCGGGATCCTGGGCAAAGGGGTCCTTCAAGATGAGCCTAGGCCGCTCTGAGGGATAGATTTGGCGCAGCTGCTTCCAAAGAAGGTATTCTGTTCACAGAATCAAAGATCCGCAACTATGGGTCAACACCTGGGAATCTGCTAAATGGCGATTGGATGGGGACCCGGATGGGGGATGCAAACCGATTACTCTCAAAATATGGGTGCCAAGAAAAAAAAACGAAATGAATGGATAAAGTTGGGCGAGTCGGTCGACTCGGAAGAGAGAGGAGGCGAAAGGCAAGGTAGTTACTTCCAACCCAAATGAACAATGCGATGCAAATGATCATCTGGATCAGCATGCCGCTCAGCTTCTCGGCGGTATCTGGTGACATCATGCTTGGTGGTTATTTCGCGCGCTGTGTAATAGTTTCCACAGTTCCTGACATCGATGGTCGGTAAGAATTGTTTGTACCTGCCAAGAAAGCATGGGGCAGTCGGAAGCACCCAGCCGCAAGCAGAAAAGCACACACCTGCTTGACGAGGGCCGTTATCAACTTATCCAATGTGAATAATTGATATGCCTAATAATAACCTTTCACTGCTATCCTCCTTTTAGAAGAACATCTTAACTGGCCTTATTCCGAAAAAACCATCCCATGCGCCCCTCGAATGCCGCCTGGTCTAACTTGCTGCTGAAGAGCTTTTCGCACGCGTTCAAGAGGTGCATGCACGCGACATTCGCATCATCACACGCCCCACGATCGCCTAGGGCATCCATTCTCTGGCCAAGGGCCCCTGCAGAGCCGCTGGGCTCATCCAATCCAGGTTCGGGAGCCGCGCGGCTAGCCACCAGAGCCGGATGTCGAATGCTTTTGCTGGGCATGCTCCAATCCTACTTGCTTACACACCAGTAGACGAGAATAGAGCAACTTTAGTTTTGGACGATCAGTCAATGGAGGCATCGATCGCCCCGCCTAGCGTAAACCTGGCAAAGTATAGAACATGGTGTTTGCAAAAAAAGGGCCGAGCACCAGTGCGCGGGCGTCCACAAAAGCTTCTGCTCCCGGTTCTGCAATCCAGATATCTTTAAGACTATCAATGATATCTTCAGCGCGTGATAGGCTTGGTGGGCGATGGTCAGCTGGCGGAGACGTGCCCCGGGAGGACTTCAGATTTATCCTGTCCTGCCCTGCGCGGAGGAGCTTTTGTTCGTAGGTCACTAGGGGCCGCGCCCCCAGGGTGAATTGAATGCGCGCTCCCAGTGGACCTCCTGCTGGCTCCTCAGGAAAGCTATTGAGATCGTGGGCCAAGTCGTCTTCGTGTGAGCCCTCCAGCAGTCCGCACGCAGTGTTGCATTCTGCCGGCGCATACATGCAAAGAAGCGGGATAAACGCGCCCAGAAAGATCTCGGCGGTCCGTCGTTCTTGGGAACTATACTGGCCCTGGGACCGACCAAGGAAGGAGCACACCATTTTGAGAGAATCGAGCAGCACAGAGGTGTCGCGAAACTCGTACTCGAGCTGATGGGGCACTGGGCCCTGGGTGAAGTATGATTTTCCTTCCTGGTCCAGCGCCTCCGGCTGCTCACTCTTGATAGGTTCAATATCCGCAACGAGATGTTTCGCTGTGATGTTTTTCTTATCGTTCGCCTTGAAGCTGGTGCCCTGGTGGTCCAAGGACTTTTTGAGTCCACTCCCCTCCAAGTTCGGCTCCACCCGCGCTGGGCCCGCCGCCATTCCTCGTCTTTCTGTTTCAAGCGCGATAGCACTGCGGGAATCGCAGCACTCGGACACTCCTGAAGTACTTGGAGCACCTCGAGGCCCTCCCGCGGACCTTCTTGAATAATTCGATGGTGCATCGACCTGCTTGGCCCCCCGAGATCCAGTCTCAGCTTGAATAAGGTCCTCTCCTCATTCGTCATATCCTCAAAGCGAGCGCATGGCGGCTCCAGCAAAGCGATCACCTTGATCAGACCTTCCATATGCACCTGGTATTCAAATCTTTCTTTCTCGCTTTTATGAAAAGCTTCTGCGAACGAATTCTTCTTGTGCACAATTGCGAGTCCCACCGATCGTTGGGTACTGAGCGGCATGGTTCATCACGACCGGAGCAGGCCAGCCTCACCTCCTAAGATAGAATGAGTTTTCCGGATGCTTCGCTAGATCAAGATGTGAAAGACAACTCACGCTGCCGGGTGCATAATCCGCGATACTTGGGAACCCGGGGGAGAAGGAAGAATCAAAAGGTGTTTGCTGGCCATGAAGGAGAAGAGGGTGGGGAGTGCGCGAGCGCGATGGGGGGTCTGGACCAAGAGCGGGAAGGATAGATAGTCCACCTGGAAACTTCGGTGTGCTCACGCCCTGAAGAAGAGAGTGGTGGGAACGAGGTGGTGCGGTTGTTAGGATGGCCGCGCTTGAGGGCCAGGCGCCGGAGGCGGTGGACTCGGGCTGGACTGGAAGAAAGATTGGGGAGGACGATGCATCCGCCGGGGCCACAATGAACTCGAAGGTGTTATGTAAATTACCGGCAGTAACCGAGTTTGGACTAGAACCAATCTCTAAATACCATGCGAAGACAAGCAAGTTGCCCCCATGCGGTACCAGGAAATCGGTCTATCCTGCTGGAGATGTTCCATAAACCAGGTGGTGGCGGAGCCAACGGTGCGAGGGTTTGGTGTGAGGGTTTGAACTCGAACCGATCGCTGGATACCATGCGAAGACAAGCAAGTTGCCCCCATGCGGTACCAGGAAATCGGTCTATCCTGCTGGAGATGTTCCATAAACCAGGTGGTGGCTGAGCCAACGATGCGGGGGTTTGGCGCGAGGGTTTGAACTCGAACCGATCGCTGGATACCATGCGAAGACAAGCAAGTTGCCCCCATGCGGTACCAAGAAATCTGGGCTCTGGTGGTGCCAGCAGCAGCAAAAGTTTGCCAGCAAAGAGGCGGGCCACCTATTATTACTTAGAAGATGCAATGCGAGAGCCACCATCCGGGCCATGGCCCGACCCAGTCAAGGCGTGGTTTGCGGATGCGGTGGAGTGCGTGAGGGCACTTGAGGAAGGCTGGGCAGCACCTCAACATTTTACCCGCATTTCCAGAATAAACAAAACCAAACAGACTCCGAACTGCGGCTCGGAGTTTACTTATATCCGAGTCTTAAGTTCAAACTACAAGCCAGGCTTGCCAGGCTAGAGTTTACTGGTCTTACCGACATCGGCAGCCCCAAAGTTATTGAGATCAGCACACTTGGATTCAAGTTGCTAGTGAGTTCAAGTTCCTAATTCAAGTTAGTACTAACTTGAATAATCGCAGTCTATCTGAGTCGCTTGCGGACCCCCAACTTCCCGAGATGTCTAATGCTACAAACCTTCTTCGCTCTCCGCGCGATATAAGAACTCTCCTTAATGATGCAGCATCTGACCCAGCAGCCCTGCAACTCCTGGAAGATAGCATCACCCCATTCGGCCAAGCAAGGTTCCAGGCCAAGCTAATGAGCCTGATACCAGAGCGCTTCCACTCCGGAATCGATAAATCTAATGCAGCGCGCTGCTTTCTGTCATGGTGCGAGAGGCCGGAGTACAACTGCCCTGCGGTTCTCAAAGTTGCGGCACGCAAACGCAGGGGCCGCAAAATCGATTTCCGGAAGGAGAAACTGGATTTCATCAGCAGAGCAGGGCTCAACTGGGCGAAAGAACAAAAGGATAAGTATATTGCAGACATTCCCGCGGTTGTGGTCGAGCCGCTTGCTAAATCCTATCCGCCCCTTGGGCATTGGGTGTACGAATCCCAAGAAATCTGCGCTAAGTGGCAGGAGGATCTGTGCATCGGCAAGCAACCTGACAGCCGCATTCCCCGCCGCCCCTTGCTTAGACTGGACCCAGCAATGCTGGCAGGCGACATTCTTACCGATGAATCCGCGATCTTTCGTGAGCCATCAGGTGAACTCGTCGGCCTTGTCATTCGCGACTTCTGCCCCGACGACCCTGCGCTCAAATGGTTAGACAAAGCAATTAAGGAGGCCGTGAATGAGAGGAGGAGTATCAGGGTGCGGATCTATCGCTTGGGCACTGGTTGCGCGCTGACAATTTTCAGTTTGAGGATACAGGCAAGCTGGTCATAGTTGGGTATTCAGCAGGCTCACGAAAGGCACCTGCTGCGTTTGATTGGGTAAAAAACCTGCTGCCAACTACCCACACCCCTGAAGCGATACAAGCCAAAAATGTCAAGTCGAGCTCCGTTTGCGCTCTCGTGTGGAATATGATGAGGTCCCGACTTCCCGACGAGGTATTAGAGGACTTTGATAGATTTCTGTCGGAAGAGGGTCTAATGCGGATGGATGCAAAGTCTGCCATGGCCGGAGAGGGCAGCAGGGGGGCTTACACTATCCAAATTGGGGAAACCCAGTTTGATTTCGACAGAGCAGAATTAGCCCCGCCAACAGGAGTCTTTGCAGAGAATTACTCCCGGTTAGTATTTCTGCTGCCCATTTCCTGCTACTCTAATGCTAGAAGCCAGTGCCATCCACCACGAGGTCCAGCCGCACAAATACGCCATTTCCCTCACAACATCCCGAAGCCATGATTTTTCGGGGGGTGGCCATTTCTTTATGGCTAAATATGGAATTCGCATTCGCGCTGCAGCAAATACGCTGGTCGTCTGGAAACCTCGTGACGACCATGGCACCAGCCTTCAAAACTTTTCTCCGCCGCCGGTCAAGGGGGGCAATAATCCTGATCCCAATTTCTTCCAGCGGGGCTTGGCATTCGTCACCTCTGCTTGCCTGCCAGGTGTCTGGAGAAGATACCAGAAAGCCCAGCTCAGTCAGTCAGGAGCAGCAGAGGCCTTATATGGGGAAGAGTCTCCTAGTGATGAAATCTTTGACTAAGTAGCATACCAATATTATTTCCCTATCAACAATGAATGGTTCGATCCAGGGGTGGACCCTGGTGCTTGTAAAGTTAACTTAGACCCATGGGCCAGCAGGAACCAGCACCCAGCAGGTTTTGGACAAAGTCCCATAAGGATCCACAAGGTTGGCCGCAGCAACTTTAAGACCCGTTGTCCCCTGGCCGTCTGACCTCGCGGCGTGCAACTCATTCATTGATTAACAGCTCATTCGCACTCTCGATATCGTTTACCGGGTCTTTCTCTACCTCGGAACAGAACCCCGCACAATGTACACTAATCCCACAAACTCGCCGATGACCGCAGCTGCAGGTTTACCGCAGTCCTGCAATGCAACAGCAGGCTGTTGCAACTCTACTTCTAATCGAGAATTCCCAAGCGATGTCATTCATCTGGGCTGATCTTCGAGATCGCTATCAACCACATGAGAGCAGGCTGACAAACTTGATCGTTAAATAGAATTCTGGGCAACAGATGAACTTGAAGCAATACTAGTACTCGCTCAAAATAAATGAATCAAGCGTAAAAATGTTCATAGACTGAACTTGAACGGCAGCAACCAGCGCTGAAGAGGTGACAGAGGATGGAAGCCAAGAAATCATTCAATTCGAATTCATCTACTACACAGAACTCCTTAGCGCCAGAATGCAAGGATGAATTAGTGGCCATACTGACTGCAACCCAGACGGCGCCAATGGCCTCAAGTCTCCGAGAGGGCGGGAGGCGCCTGCGGCTTCGCGGGGCCTTCGATTTTTGGCATAGTAATCTGGGGAAGGCTGGTGTGCTGGGTGGGTTCTAAACTGATCCGAAATAGCGAAGTAAAGGCGGGTGTAACAGAGAAGTTTGGCGGGAATTGCATGGAGGTCGAAGGCTCCTCGGAAAGACTCTCCTGCCACACTTCCACAGCTGATTCAAGGCGTGCCTTTGATTTGGCTGCCTGGATCTCAAGGATAGTCGACGTGAGTTTCGCCTGCTGGAGCCTAAGGCGCAGCAAAGTGTCCTGCAACATCCGCAGTCGAACGATGATAGCTAGTTTTGGGGCCCGCCCTTTAGGGCGGTAGAGCCCCTCATAGCTGCATTGCAAGCTTTCCGAGTCCGAACTTGAAGTTGTTGGAGGCTGCAATGATGCCACTAAGAGATTGCAACAGGATGAACAGCGAATGATCCCCACCGCTTGCTCTTCAAATAAGCTATCAGACTTGGATATAAAATCGACCATCTTCACAAGTTCAATGTCCCTGCATTCAGCCTCATCTCCCACAAACATCAAATGGGCGAGAAGTTTCGATAAAGCAGGGTCCTGATCCTCTGGACTAAGGGCAACAGTGTACTGCGGAGCCTGAATTAGCAATCTGGGGCGAGTACTAGATCTCAGAAAGCTTTCCTCACCAGTGGAAAGTTAATTTGTTTTGGGCTTGCTGGAACATTTTTTGGCCAATTAGGCACAAGTGGATCTGGTGCTAAACTTGGACCGGCACTGGCATGCGGTCGTTGAAGAGAAGGGGAGTGAGAGTTCGAGGATGAAGGTGAAGCCAGATACGAGCTGACTCTGCCAGGGCGGAGGTCGTTGAGAATGGATGAACCTATCATAGTGATATTGCGATGCTGAATCGTGAAAGAGGGGTACTATAAGTCTGCAATGGTTGGTTAAAGATATTTTCACACCTGTGCTTATAGTAGTACTTAAGGACTTCAAGTTGGTGCAAACAACTTCAAGTTGAACCTCACTGGGACCGTGAGACCGGATTACTACAGTGGCGACTCTGTCACAACTACACATGGCACATCCGATCCGAGTCATGGGCACTCATAGATAGCATCACCTTCTGGATAAGCCAAACGGCAAGCTCCATTTTGACAGGTCGCGAAAGTGGTCACCGGCTGACATCGGAGTGCGGACTACAAACTTGAAGTAGCTGATTGCTCTCACGTTCACCTTGAAGTTCTTCTAGTACTGCCGCCACCAAGTTCCACCGTGACACTCGTCGCGGTATCGCAGTTATCGTGGCTGGCGCCACCGTGACTATATCCTAATACGATAGTGATAAGAATAGGTTGCCAGCTTCAAGTTGGGTGCGGGGCATATGCTGTCATATGTCCGATCCAAATGGCTGTTTCCAAGTTTTTGATCATTTTCATTGGTGGGAGCTTCTACTTGAAAGTGCCCCACGTTTCGTCTCGAAGTCCTCATTAGAGCATTAGTATCTGCAAATCGTTTTTTCTGGCGTAAAAGGAAATTTCTTCATGATCGTGGTAAGCTGATTGACTGGCGGCTTAGTAAAAGCGGTTGCAGATACTACATATCTGCAACTAAATACTTATGAAGGAATCATGGCGATGGTGGTGTTTCAGCCTCTGTCCGGGGTAACAATCTCATTACTCAGGTTGGGCGCCGCCTCCAACGACCGCTTTTTTAGATCAGCGTCTTTCGGGACCAAATTCGTACACATCGGGATGGAAAACTTGTGCGCGCGCGATAAACAATAAGGGTCCCACGTTTCTCGCGAGAAAGTAGGAGAAAAAAGACACCTTCGGCGACCCCATGGGTCAGCCAGAAGGGTCGTTCGATATTTAGATCATTCGAGGTACACCTACATAAAACATAAGTGTCTAAGGGTGGGATAGTGGGAAGTGAATAAAGTACAAAGTACGGAGTACTGTTAGACTAGGATAGATTGTCAGAGGACGGAGAGAACTATGTAGATTGACGTCCTTACCTGGGAGAGAATGTGAGAGGCGGAGAGAACCCTGGAAAAGGGGTTGTCTCAGCCTCTTCTCTCCCGAGGAATAGGGGATGTCGTCGTGGTTCAGCATGAATGGATAATGCACGCGGTGCTGTCCCGCAGCGTGCATGCGATGCAGTAAGTCAATCAACTACTAAGTAGTATCTTTCGTTGCTCTGGCTGTCCAATTCCGAGAGAGAACAGCTGGGGAAGCGGCACAGCAGCGATCGTGGCCTTTGCGCGAGTCATGTGATTTCGGTTAGCTATACTAGTACTAGTTCACTCTTGAGAATAATGATCGTCATAATACAACTAATTGCTGGGAAATATGCCGAAGAGTAAATGTAGGGAAAAACTTGCATGTGGGGATGTTCAAGTTCCTGGATATCCCCAGAGTCGAAATCTGCGGTTTTGCCACGGTGCTGCGAGGACTCGGATCATGACACCCGGGCCAGCTGTTCCTCCGATTGGGAGCTGGCAAATCTACCTACACCTACTACAACCCTTTTTCAAAATTAAAGATAGCCCGAACTTGAAGAAGTTCAAGATCAGATCTGAGTCAAAGATTCGTTCGGAGAGCGGATTTACTTCCGATTGAAGTCAGCGAATGCAACCAGATCGGGAGTGTACTAATCACTTCCGCGCAAGTGCCGCTACCAGCCCACTATTTTAAGCTTTCGATTATTCCAAGAAACAGGGTGCTACTTGCTTTTGTTTAATTAAGTAATTTGCTCAGAGCAAACACTTCACGTTCCAAACGGAATTACTAGTATTAGAAGCTTCTAAATCTTCACCCCAGCAGGACACCCGACCAGTGCCGAACTTCTTGAGGGCCGAACAAACGTTGCTGGAATGACCCTGCCTGAGGGTTTGCTTCGATGCTGCCCCGGTGCCTGGGGTTACTTGTCGCTCGCACCCTGCCGAAATTTCCTCCTCATTGCAGGAACAGTGGCGCTACTGCCGTCGTGACATATCATACTCTAGCTGGACTACCACCCACTGGAATCTCATTGCAACAACATCATTGTTACCAACTAGTATCCAATCACTCGGCATGCCCCCCGAGCCCGAGCCCACCGAAAATAGATCAGGTTTGCCTATTTTTTCGAGTCAGACTTTGGGTACTATTAGTATCAGTATTCATCCTGCAAACCACAGATGAAGGGAGTTACCCAAAGAACCCTGAGAAACAACGAGAACGACCCCCTCCGCCTACTGATCATCTCGATCATGGTGGTAGCAGCAGCAGATCGCTTCTCGCAGAGCTTGGTGCGATCATTGAAGGTGGCGCTCCCATCGTTAATTCTGGCTCTCACTCTGATGTGACAGTGCTGAAGGATACGAGGCCCAGGCCCATGGTTTGCAACCTGAATATCACTGGATGGTCAGTGGGAGTGACGCAGAATTGTTGGAGGTAATTTCAAACATCTGCAACGATCGACTCTATTATAAGTTTATACTCATGAACCGTAGAACCTTCTAATCGACCCACCCATGGACCCAACTCTCTTTGGCTTGAATTTCTCCCTTCAAGATCAATATCGGTCCAATTTTGTTGAGTTGGCAACAAATATTAACGAGGTAATTTTCCAGAATTGGTTTGGAGTTTTACATATGACTTACTGCTAGCTTCAGGTCGAAAAACGCCATGCTGAGGCTGCTGGGGCAGAATACTTAGGATCTGGTACCGGATTTGGCCTAGGCCACCTAGCAGACTTGGAGACAAGTAAGCGATGGATTTATTGCTATCTTTCTGCATAAGAACTTACTAATACTACGTCTTGGCAGGCTTTTCCCAAGATCTGTCGACTCACCGTTTGGTGCAGGGTCACGGTAAGTATTCCGACTACTATTATTATCTTACTTGACTGCAACTTTACTTGCAGAACTTGATTTTCCCGAGATCGATTACAGTGGTCCGGGCCAGGCAAGCACTAGCGGCCCTGCTGGTGGGCAGGGTTCGAGTCACGACATCGCGCCGGTGACACCATCGAGTAGCCCAAGGTCGGCCTTGGGGTCCTTGGGAGTTGACCTGGCTGTTTGTCCACCTCGGGCTGAGTCACCAGAAATCGGTACAACTCAGACAGGTATGTTCAAGTTTCAATAAGCTCTAAGAGGATCTGACAAGCCTCGTTAGATATTCTCTTTGGGCTGCCAACGCCCGTCCGTAATGCCGGGGTAGGTCGGCCTGGCATGGCCAGTGCGCTCACTCGTTCATCGCCATCATCGGGGCTGGCTGCAACATTCAGTGGGCCATCAACGTCTCTAGCAGCCATCGATGCTGAAACCTACCATCCGGTTTCAATAGAGGTGGCACTGCCCTCCTACCCGCGGGGAAGGAGTTGGACTGATGTTTTGGTTTGGAATGTATGTGCACTGTCAGGAGGTCAGTATTAACTTGTCAGGTTTTGTATCTATCCTTGCGCTCACAAAGTGCCGATTCTAGGAGTTCGCTTGGCCTTAGTTTGTTTCTTCTGTCTCTTCTAGCCTTTTGCTTTGTTCATAGCCGCTGCGTTTTTTAGCCTCTGTGGTCTCCTATTGGTGTTCTTCCCGATCCGCCAGCATTTCCCACTTGGCTGTCCCACCCTGGCCTGCAGATATTACCTGTACACTTCATCGATAGATTCCTTCTGGACTACCCCTCTGAAATATGGGCACAAATCATTCAGCTAGCCGACGAACTATCCAAACGATATGAACTGATTGCACCATGGTTTTCGCGTCACGATCTTCGACTCCACCATATAGCCATGCAACTGTTTTTGGCTTGTGTTATCCTTTGTAGGTCAAGAAGCGACCCGGACTTTCAGCCTGGAACCACTTTTGCTGACCCATGTGTGCCCTAACTTTGATTTTTTGATGCGTTACACTTATCTTTCGTTGCAGCCTCTGGCGCATGCTATTACTTCGGATTTATTGAGCGGCCAGCACTGTCAATAAATCGCTTTGTAAGGTCTTTCGTTTAGATACAATACTACACATCATGACACTTCCTACCCTTAGCTGCTGAAAAAAGCAGACGCGCGGCGCAGGGAGTTAACTAGGCTTGTCCGACAGAGAATCAAGAAAGCTATTCAGCAGTCACTGTACGGACCGATCACTGTCCTCACCCTGGCTTGCATGACGATGGATGGTTGGCTTCGTCATCAGTCTATCGTCAACACAGTAAGTCTTATCTCCAACGCTTACTATGTTCTAATAATATGAATTCTCGGTAGGGTCATGTTGTCCTCCGGTTCAGCTCTGCTATCTTTGTCGATAACCTCATTTCCATGGCGTTCACAATGCCACACGAGTTCAGACTTCATCCGTTTGGGATGAGGGCAGGTCCTTTGGGGGATCCTAGGGGTAGTGGCTGCATACCTGGCCCGTTATTAGCTAATGCTGCCCTCATTGTACGTGTCTGGCCAGTAGTCCATGGGTCCATTCAAGTTACTAATAAATCTGGGGCATTCGGCAGGGGTACCTAATCACAGTTGGGGAACTCCGACCTCATGGTGTCGATCCAGGGATCCTGACAGCTTTCGGGCGATATCCAGACATCGCTCCAGGTATCGCCACTATAATGCGCGCCCATGAGGAACGATACGGGATTCTTCTTCAATTAGCGGCTGCTGAGAGGGCTGCACACCCACTCGAATTTCAGTTTTTGGAATATACAATTTTTCGGCTAGCTGAATCCAGAGGGCTGGCAGTGGTATACGTGCCAGCTCCTTTACCAAACTTTACACCAGATGATGAAGACACCGACTGGGAGGAATTGGTGAGCGGGGATGGCCGAGTATGGATTGCGTACATATGAATTCTGCAGCATTATCTTTCCATTTTGGCCTATCGTTTCAATCTATTATGCAAGGTCTTCTATGATACTGAGCTCATTCAGCAACTTGAACATCCCCTGGGGAAAGTCTGCAGCTATAAAATGTTTGAAAGGACAAAGATAATCATGGATTTTACTACATGACTACTGCAACTTCAAGAAGCATCTTCGACGCAATAAAATATCAATCCACTGGCAGCTGCTCAGCACCATATTGTTCTTGGAAAATGAGATCGGCGAGACTGCAAGTTCACAAGGTAGTACAGTACATTATATTTACCAGAACTCTCTGAGGTTGCCGCCAGAGTCAGCCCCAACGACTCCGAGTCGGAAGTCACTGGCAGTGGCAGTGGCAGTTGGAACTGAGACATCGGAGTTTAAATAGCAGGTGCACCTCGGTCACGGTGTCACGGTCGCGGCCAGACCGATTACTAGTACCCAGTATCGCATGGTGGCAACTTGCTTGTCTCTGAATGGTACTTGGGGGAATGGTTCTTCTTCGAATCCTCTCGCCTATATCGAGTTCAAAGCAAAGTTGGCAGCGGTTCAACCTTCAAGTTCGCCATTGCAGCGGCCAAGATCATCCGAGGGTTGAGGGCAGATCAATTGCTACCTAGTATCGCATGGTGGCAACTTGCTTGTCTCCGAATGGTACTTGGGGGATTGGTTCTTGTTCGAATTCTCTTGCCTATCTCGAGTTCAAAGCAAAGTTGGCAGCGGTTCACCTTCAAGTTCGTCATCGCGGCGGCCAAGGGTTGAGGGCAGACCAATTACCTAGTATCGCATGGCGACAACTTGCTTGTCTCCGAATGGTACTTGGGGGATTGGTTCTTGTTCGAATTCCCTTGCCTATCTCGAGTTCAAAGCAAAGTTGGCAGCGGTTCACCTTCAAGTTCGTCATCGCGGCGGCCAAGGGTTGAGGGCAGACCAATTACCTAGTATCGCATGGCGACAACTTGCTTGTCTCCGAATGGTACTTGGGGGATCGGTTCTTGTTTGAAATCTCTCGCCTATCAAAGTAGGCACTGGTTCACCATCACAGTGGTCAAGATCACCCGAAGGTTGGGGATAGGCCGGTTACCTGGCATCGTATGGCACTTTTCTCCACGTGGTATGTAGGTTCTGCTTCCAGCTCTAGAAGCAAAACTGAAGGGACAGATTCGCAGACCATGCTCGTCGCAAAATATCACCCATTTTTTTCGCCTGCTTCCTCTGCTATGTTTTTGTGAGCGCACTGCTATCCTTTGCAGTATGCATAAGTCGAGGTGGATGGTGCAAATGCACCGCGGATGTCTCCTGCAAGTGCAAGTGAGAAGTTGTGGCCCAGCTGCGCTATTCAGAGATTCTCCGATCGGCACCCCAACTGCTACTATGCCTTGATATAAGCAGCAGCCTTTCTTTCCCACTGTTCAAGGCGAGTCGATTCCCAGGACTGCTGGAAACCTTCCACCTGCGACTCCCATTCAAACCCTTGTCGATCAAGAACAAGTCCCCAGTCCGCATCATCAGGTTCCCCAATGCCGGCACCGAAGGCACGCACTCGTGATTCACCACTATCCCATAATTCTACCCGCATCACACCTACGCGGCGAGTCTCTCCTCAACTGGCCAAGCGCGAGCTAGCAGCGGCTTCATTCGATCCTGTGTAACACAAGGCGATGAGGCCAAGTTCCACGGCGCCATTGTGAACAATGTCGTCTTCGCGAAACTTTCACTATATATTCAGCTGCCAACCACGGAAGAACTGCGCAGCCGCGGTGAAAATGTGGCTTTCCTCGGGGGCGGCGTCAACGACACGATGCCATTACAAGCTCCATTCGGAAAGGGAGATACTGGTCCGTAGAACCCTACAAATGCCGACGTATTAGCAGTCTCAGAACCCCTTCAAGTTACCAATGCCAATCTCAAGTCGGTTCTCAGTTCACAAGAAATTTACCGAAATGTTATGTCGGCATCAGTTCGCTAACTACCTCTACCAGTGCCTTCATTGCCCATCATCTTGCAACTTCATCCGCATTTGGAAATTGAACATGATACTTCGTCCTTCTGCTCGGAGTTCCTCTTCACTCCCCTTCAAGTTTGAGCTTCTCTACAGCTCCGATTCCCTCTCCAAGTCTCCCGGTCAAGACAGTGGTGTCTTCGTCCTGACATTCCAACTCCGTGGGACAGTTGTTGGCATCATGGTCATTCTCCTCGACGGAAGTTTCTTCGTCTTCGCCTGTATCAGCGGTTAGGTAAGCTCTCAGCGAGTTCCAATTCCTTGCACTGCAAACTTACGTTCCACCATTTTTCTCCCAAATTTGAAGGCATCGAATACATGGGGATCAAATTGATCGGGGTGATCCAAGTAGTCCGTTTCTACCCCAGCAGTCTTTGCTTCTTCATTTGCAGCGAATGCTGCTGCCATCTTATGATAGTCCCGGTGCATCCTGGGCCTGAACCCAGGAGGAAGACAATGTTTTTGGTATGGTGCTGGTGGGCCGAAGCGCGGTGGAGCGGGTGGGCCTCCAAATTGTTTCGGAGTAATTCGTGGTACCCAATCCGGTCCATAAAACAAAGCTGCGAGATATGCAACTCGACCATCGGGGTCATACCCAAATGCGTTGTAGTTGGACCCATGGTCCCTTGCAAGGTTTCGGTCGTGCTTTGGCATTTTGCGCGAAGGATGATCAGTGGATGTGAGTTTCAGTTCTGTTATGAACTTTGAGCCAATTCATATATTGAGATCTACTGGGCGACCCTTGGTTTTGGACGGCAAGGCAGCCGATTGAAGTTAGCCTAAGATCGGACAGCAACTTGCATCGGGTTGCACCATACGACTATTTCGATCAACCTCCACCGTGATGTATATCATTACGCGAGATGGGATGGCAAGCTGAGGCTTAGCTCGAGGGCAATTATACGGCTGTAATATCATTGCCCTGTACGCGGTCATATTTTCGACCGGCATTCAGCTGCCGTAGCGGCAATCATCTAGTATGGCAGGCGGCTAACCCGCATTTGACAATTTTTTCGTTCGGGTTCAAACGCTGCATCCCCACGGTCTAGCAGTTCACCGATTGAATCGCCGTCCAATAGATTTCAAAATTGTATTTGAAGGGCGGAATAATGTGGTAAGTTTGTCCCGCGCCATTGACTTGGACATAACCAACTCCAATACTTCGCTCTACTTACCAGGATCATAATGTCTTGTGCAAACCCCAATATACGACCTCGGGATGATGCACTACAACGTGGCCCGCGCAAAAAACAGTACGTTCCACATCATTATCGATCAACGACCTTTCTAACCTCGTGATAGCGCAACTACTGATCCTCTCATTCATCATGGACGCCATTTTGGACGCGCGATTTATGCCTTTTGCAATGTTAAATCTCTCATTATCAATGGCCTCGACTGCATGTGCAACAATCCAGACCCCGGATCGCTGACTGTGAAGTTAGTAACTCCCTATGTGTTTTTCATATACCCTTTTTATAGTCGCTCTAGAGAACAACGAGAAGAAAAAGTTTTCCATGCGCTTCTGAAGCTCTGCTTTGGTCTCGAAGAGCGACTTTTGAACGCTTCGCCTGAAGAAGTTGAGCTGGTAGCTGATCTTGTAAGCGTTGTAAATTATGATTCATATCTTATATTGGCATATACTCCTTCAGATCCAGAAGGGAGCAAGTAGTTCTCGTGCTGATGACACGAAGGGTATGAAGTGTGCCATCATTGACTGGATAATCCCAGAAGGCCAGGCGCTCAATCCTCCCCTTAGCCGCAAATATAAAAGTGAGCGCGGGTTTAGGCATGATCGAACTGGCGCACTATTGTGCCCTACAGGTATTGACTGGAATGTTCCCAAGTGAGCGTGCTAAGCAGTCTCGCGATTCTTATGGACTCATAAATAACATTGTTTCGCAGTGTCAGGGAGAAGCTTCGGACAGGCGAGATGCATGTTCGGGGAGATCAGTGGCCATTCTTTCTGTATGCAGACCTTGCGTATGATCCAGATGACCCATGGAATGGTTTATTGAGAAACCAGCTACTTGTATTCGTAAGTAAGACTGCGCTGGCTATGCTGTTTGAACCTGCATATTTTCACATAGGCTTACAAGCACGTCTTCACCTCCCCAAGCTCGGTAGACGAGGACGAGCCCAAGGCAACAAGGTCGGGAAACGCGCGCATCCATAACATGACGTCCGTTACCACCGCCTCCTTAGCGTATATTGCCACTCAGGTACCGCACAATCTTCATTTCGATATGTTTCACTAATTGACATTTCAGGTTCGTTTTGCACTTAGCTCTGCCAGCACCTTTTCCAGGACCGATACTGTAACGGATTCCGAAAGATTTTACACTAGTCTTCTAGATATGCTAGAGGATGAACGAGAATCAGCTGAAGTGGAACTCCTTATCGCATGGTGGAACAGGTGTGTCGAACAGCCCACCCAGCTGCAGAATCAACCAACGCTGCTTCGTAGAAAAATATTTCCCCACTCTTCTCCAGAGTCTGTCCTTGCGCCTGTCGAAGGAAGTGCTTTAGATCGAATCAGGCAGAAACGCGCGGAGATGGAAGAGCGATTGGCGTCTACTGCCAGTACTCTGGGCGTGTAACTTGAAAACTTGAACCTGATTACCAATATGCATCCTCTATTTACCACGTGCTTATTATGTGATCGAGAATTTATTTACCATGCGATCGTCGATTGCTTCGCGCTAGCAAGGATCTGCAAAACAGGTGGCATCGGGAATATATAAATGTGAAACGAGATCAAACATGATACATTGCCAGTTGAGCTCGCCCAAACCTAAATGGCAGGCAACATAGCGAAGTGCCTGTGGCGGCTACTTGCTGGTTTTGAACAGAAAAGTACATCGCTGGTCCAAAGAACAAAGTTGACCTTCGTGATCAAGCGGGCGGCCAGTTGACAATGAAGTTCCCCACCGCCACCTTGCCAGCTGAGGTGCTACAGTTACTACTTATAGGTAGGTGAGAACTGAAGCATAAAAAAGTTCCTGGTTGACCTTCGTCGTCGGGCTGCCAAAGTGTTTCTTACCAATCTCAAAGTCAGTCTCGTCCAACTGAATCTGGGAGCCGCCGGTGGTCCTTAGTGGATACGTGTGGAAGAAGACCTTCACTGTCTCAGAGTCTGAAATGATCGTGAGCATCCCAATGGCTACAAAGTTCCGCAGCATCACCCCGGCAGCCGAGATACGACTACTGCTCATAGGCGAGTGAGAACCGAGCTATAATAAAGTTCTGTTCAAACTTCATCGTCAGGGTGCCTGGGTGTTTCTCACCAATCTTCAAGTCAGTCTCGTCCGACTGGATCTGGGAGCCATCGGTGATCATCAGCAACTACTAGCAGAAGAAGACCTTTGGACCCTCACTAAGACCAGAGTGGTCTCTCAAATATTAAGGGTAGTCATGAGCAGACATTGCAGAATGCTTAGTTAGGGACGAAGCGGAATAAATATGCCAATACATGCATAGCCACCAAGCAAGATCTGCCATTGTCTTTTCTATCTACAAGCTAAGAAAGATACGCGATTTGTCTGAACATTATGCACGATACTTCCAATCTTCTTGCTACGAATGGTCGTTGTCATCTCTATGCTACAAACTACCAATGGCAGTCCTTTTGGCACAGGGGATCATGAATAAATTGCGGATTGCACAGGTCTAATCCCGCTTGAGGCTACGAATGGTCGTTGTCATCTCTATGCTACAAAATACCAATGGCAGTCCTTTTGGCACAGGGGATCATGAATAAATTGTGGATTGCGCAGGTCTAATCCCGCTCGAGGCTGCGGGTGGCCATTGCCATCTCTATGCTACAAAATATCAATGGCAGTCCTTTTGGCACAGGGGATCAAGGATAGATTGCGGATTGCGCAGGTCTAATCCCGCTTGAAGCTCGGTTAAGTGCATGAATATCTCAATGCTTCTATAGATTGAATTCGGCCATCACAACCATACAATATATATTTTTACCTATGTACATATCATAATTTCATTTATTCTACTACTTATGTAGCAGATAATGATTGATAAGTCTTTCTCATTTTTCACTCGTTTTCCTGATGTGTCTTGCCCAACATAGGTTATAATTAGTATCATGAAAATGGCTGGTGGCCGGACCGCGAAAGCCCGAACAAACAACAGATCAACTCAAACCGTTGTGCTCAGTTTTGCAGGCCCAGAAGCATCCAACCCTACCCTTTGGCTCAGACCCTTTACCTTCCATAATGCCCAAGATTGTTCTTCCTCCAGTCCCACTGTCTGGCCTTTTTGGAATCCATAAACCATCCGGACCAACGAGCATG
>QFEU01008975.1:1092-12021 GCA_003316345.1 Tricholoma terreum
TCCTCATCGCGGGCGATGCCCGATCATCGACGCGATACTCACCCTGTGGAGTGAAATAATTCGGCTCCTGGATCTCCTCCGGCCACACACCTTGTGCGATGCGCACCATCCACAAGAACTTGTTAATATCGTCGCCCGAATAGCCAATCAGTGCTCCGAATATCACTAGCACATATTGCACATCATGTTTCCGAAGTATCGGGTATGCGACCTCCTCGGAGCTTGACATCGCCTTGCCCACCGTCGCAATGTGTGCTGGAAGTGAGATCAGTACCTTGACCCATCCGAAATGAAAGAGTAAATGTTACTAACTGTTATTCCACGTATTGTTATCCACCAACGTCGGTCGGTCGGCCATCCCCGCAATCTGGTAGCCATAGTCCCACCAGCTCATCACGACAGCCGTCTCGGGCGTGTTCTGCCGGAGCCAATAATATGCCTCACGGAAATCATCGATGATATGCTGGCTCCCGTCGGGATTGGATGATGCCAGTACCACTGATGGCGAGGAATACGCGTTGGAGGTGACCCAGGTACAGTGGGCGACGAAAAAGAAGAGCATGCAGATGGCATTTATGATCATGACCAGACGGGTGTCGAAGCTGTAGATTCCACCTCGTCCTCGGGATTTGGATGCTGGGGTAGACGCCTTTGCAGATGCGGCGGCAGCGGCGGGGTGATGTACAGCAGCAGATTTCTTTCCCTTCTTGGCTGACGACTGGGTGGGGTTCCCAGGTGCCGGGGAGGATGAGCTTCCTCCGCTCTCACTCGTCTGCTCCTCAGCGGGAGGGGCATGCTCCGTCGCATCAATGAATGTGTCGAGAAGGGTCCAAAGTGCGACTGCAGAGGTGACACAAACGACGGGCGTCAATGTGAGCTTGAGACGAACCATGACACCTGCAAAGTAGCTTGCGACGAGGGCATAGATGATGACGAAGATGTGCTCGTCACGGAGATCGCGGAAGCAAAGGAAGACACCAGCGGGGAAGAGGAAGATAAGGAAATTGAGGTCCATGAAGAATGCGGGCCAGGCCGTCGGTTGGTACTCAGAGACGGAGGCAATGATCGGGATGTATCTGGAGGTGTTGCGTTGAAAAGAAACATGGTAGGAGAGAGGGATAGAACATACTTTTTGGCGTAGCCAGTGTCCCATAGGGAGTAAAAACGACCAGTCCAGGGGGCAATCCAACCCTTGTATGTCAATACTACGAACGCAACTGTACCAAGAGCTCCCATAGCGATAACGCCGATGAACAAAAGATTTCGGAATTGCTTTGAAGAGACATGGGAACGCACAAGCTCGGAGAAGGCTATAATCTGCAAGAGCCCAAAGACGGCTGCAGCGGATGTCAATCCAAGTTGGGACTGGATGTCCACAGTACGTACCAAGTGCTCCCATATGTTCACTTGTCTTGACTGGCTGGAAACCAACGAAAGGAACTTGCATACTTGCAAGTGTTCCAATAGCATACCAAGAGGAGTAGGCTACGTAAAGACGACTGCTAAACCGCCCCATGAGAAGAAGGGCCAGTGCATGGAGAGGAATCATGTTCGTGATGAATGCATAACCACCTATTCATTGTGTTCAACTGGCATTATAGGCTTTTAGCGACTGAACTCACCCCACGCAGCTACCATGTAAAAGTAGAAAACGGCGGTGATAGTGCCAAAAAGGGCACTTCCCTGTTTAAGGGCTTTGATCCAGGTGAAAAACGTGAACATGAGGAGACAGATGGCGATAGCTTCGTTGTCGTAGGATCCTGCGACGGAACGTGAGATATATCCGGGTACGATGCCAATGAACGCAGCGGCGAGGAGGCCAGCGCTCTGGTCTTTCATCTCTGTCGTAAACCTGGTACTCGAATGAGCAAGCGCCACGAAACGATGCAAACACCCTTACATGTATGTTGCCCACGCAGTGAGTGCACTGAACCCGGGTGCAAGTAAAACACAAATATTTCGAATGTCGACGGGGAGGTTGAGTGCGTGAAGGATGTTGTATATGACACCACTTGTAGCCATGAGACCTGGGTACACGGTTCCGCCAACTACACGACCGAGGGGATACCATGCGGTGGGATCAAACCAGTTCCAGAATTCCTAAACCATCCAGCTTGTTAGTACATTAGAGAAGAGAACAAAGCACTAAGACGCACATAGAAGCCTTTGGACGCAAGCACCCTTGTTGCCCGGCTTGGGCCCACATCTCAACTCAAGCCTATTATCGAATGGAAGTCCACTCACTAATTGAACCATGGGTCGCTGTAAAGATGGCAACATCAACATGATAGCTGACTCGAGGTGAACGTCTGACGCACAATTCGTGAATTATACTCTCAAAGTTAATGACAGCAAAGAGACGAGAAGCTATAGCAGCTGCAGATATGAGAGCAAGGGCGACAATGCGCATAAGGGAGGTGGTGTTTGCGCTGTAGGAGAAAGATTTGTAGGGAGTGGATAGGCCGTAGGAATGGCCATGGCCGTCGTTGGATGATCTGCCTGTTAGCCCAGAAACCTGTACAAGTTGTTACTTTTGCTGTTGTCGACGTGTCGAAACTGCGTTCCAAAATTAGTTGCTTACTTCAGCCGGCCTGTATATAAATATTACCAACTACCCTCAGCTACGGACCACAAGGTCAAGACGCAGGCGACCAAGTGTATGTGGGTCACCAAAGCGCGACCCGCCCTCGACACGGCTGCAGGAAATTTAATGTTGCGCAACCCAACCTACAAGAACGGCCAATCACCCCGTCGAAACAACTCATCAAAACTACTCTAGATCTATTCGCCAACCGAGCCAAAGCGCAGCAGATGTTTGCCTTGCATCTCTGTAATGTCGACTACAATCACCTGCGTTTTTATGAGACGTTTGTTCCTTCCTCAGCGTTCGGCATCGATGATCGTTGGTCTCTTCACACTGGCAATTGGCATCATGAAGCCGTTTTTTTCAAAATAACTAGTGCATCAGGAGCATCGGATGGTTTCTCCTGCCCGTGTTTCAGCTATTCTAGATTCCTGTGTCCGTCCATACAAGGATCTGGACCACAAAACTGCGTTCCAAAACGGCTACCAAAAAGGCCCTTACCCGTCCACAATTTTCATCATTCCTGTACCATTCTACATAGCTAACTCCTGGACCCGATTAGCCCTCACAAGCCCACTTCATTCGTCACCGGCCATGTGTGAGTGGCAGTAGAGTTTAAGGCGATCTACTCTGGCCCAGACGTCAAAGCAGCCAGGCCAAGTAGCAATACGTATACAAAGGCTCGCTAGTCAGACATCTATTACACGATGCAGGCATATTCGCGACCATGTAAGTAGAATATTCCTCCTTGCAATTCGAGGTTTCAGCCCCGAAGGTCCGGACCACGATCCATGGAACGTGGACCTCAACGGAATATGGCTAAGGGCATGGGGCATAGATATCAAAGGTGAGCATTGGTGGCTGCAGATAAAGGCTCAAACCTTCACACTATTCACTAGGCTCACTGGTATAGATTGGAACTGTAACTGGAGAGGGCCGAGCGATATCTGCCGAATCCGATTTCATGACACGACTCCGATGATCTGTCGCGGCCAATGAATACAGCCCAAGACGGCGCCGCTAGGAAAGATGTGGAGGTGTTTCCGACTAGATATCTTTGCGTGTTATATTCACCCTGCACATATTACGACAATGCGTGTGGGGGCGGGCTGGGGGTGAACGACCGTTCGGATAACGGCCTTCATCACTATCAACCTGACTGGTGGTGGAGGACAAGCCCGACTTTAACTTCGAGCTATACGCAAACAAAGAGTCTTTGGATTTGTACGTTGAACCGTCTATCGCCATTTCAAGGACATGGCCCAGGTTGTGGAGAGTCTGCACCAATATCATTGTCACAGAGGACGACCCCGAACCTCGATGAACATGCACCGTTAGAGCTATCGAATGTACTTGGAGCCTCGTTACGGGGATGCTTCCTCCACATTCGCATCTCCATGACTCCTACGAGCTAGGACAGCATCCCCTCTCGATTTCCGGTTCGCACATCCCCACCGCACGGCCCCAGCCCGTCACATCAGTCTAACGTCGAACTGGAAGGGGCCGCATTCCACGATAAACCACACTCACTTCGAACGGCATGCACGATACGTCTGCTTGACATAGGCCGAATCGTGACCTGCCCATCGAGTTTTCGTGACGTCTCCACAAGTGTAATATTGGGGACGTGCACTCACTTTAGGTGCAGCCAATCGATTCAGAGCTTGAATTCTTTGGTGCGGGCCGACTCGCATTTTGATTGCCCATATAACCTTACCCAAATAAGCTATCACATACACCGAGGGATGAATGGTTGAGTTCGCAACTCTCCGATCTCGAAGGGAAGGGGTTTTGGCTCCAGCTGTTTCACCCTGGAATATGTGCACAAGTAAGAGTCTTCCCGATTGGATTGATCACTCAAAGAGATTTACCCTGGATCTGTAGTAGCTCTGTCCGTTTTCTTGGGCACTTTAATATGTATGGGATAGGTACAGATGACGATCCCAAACGTTTTCCCTTTCCATTCATGCATTCACCACCTTCCAAAACTACTCGCAGAGAATAAAGTGTACCCTAGAAAATCTCGTTAGAAATGTTGAGCCTTGCACTCGGAAACCAGATGTTGTTGATCCTGCCATCGTGCATCTACGTCCTTTTTATGGTCCATAGCCATGGAGACTGAACAGCGTGATGCACTGCAGTCGTCTGATTTCGTGCCTTTTTTTATGGGGACTGGGACGACACTCGTATACAAGTTTTCAGTGCTAGGGTAGGATTCAGCAACTAGCGTAGATTTGGTGACGAGGAATAGGATATTCATTCATTGGATCGCTAACTATATACAAGTTATGGGGCAAGTTCAATCCAGTGTTTCAAGTTCGACGAAAAGTCATGAACCAAACGAATGGTCGATTAAAAGCTCGGGTCGTGCGAAGCGTCGAAGCCAAAACCTGATAAGCCACCCCACACGTGTTTCCTTCTGCCCGCCAAAAACGCTTCTGGCACAGTGCCGCTGTCCCACTAGCATTCAGTGCACCTGTAATTCGAGTGCCAGGTTTCGTTGACTTGATTTCTCGATTCTCCGTGTTTCTCTTCTAGTCGCATTGCACCGAGCCCGCATACACATCATGCTCGATGTTCTGCCGAATAGGGATACGGACAAGCATTGTCCTGTGCCACGCCATAGAAGGGACTCGCGTGCACGTCCCTCTTCTTCGTCGATATGAATTTACATCACTTGTTTGACCTCCCGCCCCCAACCCAGCCGGTAGAAGACAGCATGGAAACAAAACATGCCAACGAAATCTAGCCTCGACAGGCGCTGATGATAGACACCAGCTCGAGGGGAAGGAAGCAGTGACGGGGTGTCCCCGGTGTCTTTGCTGGTGTCGCACTCGAATCATATTTGAGGTAGTAAAGGGTAGTTCCGGTAGCAAAGGCTACGCATGAGAACCAGCGGCGCTTGAACATGAAGGCGGAGGATGTGCCTAGGACGACAAAGGGAGAAGAGCAAGTATATGGAGAGGATCGAGTGTGGCCGTGAACGCCCCAACACAGGGGCTTGGAACTGGCATCGAGTTGGACTTGGCGGACGGACTGAGGACTACGTGTGGGCATCGTGGCTGGCAGTATGTAATGTTAAGTTGATTGGCAGAGTATATATGATCTAATACTAACGTCAAAAAGTAGCCAATATTCTCATCGTGTTGTTACTGAGACCTTGGCCGACTACCGCTTACCCTTGAGATCTCCGCATCGTCCCATGCAGAGGTGAGTGTGACGTGACGGTGCGGGTAAGCTAATGGGGACAATGCACATACGGCAGTCGAGGGCATCCGAGTCAAAAGTGTGGCAACCTGTGCGGAGGATTGCGTTAGGTGGCAGCATAAAAGTCGATAGGTGGATAGCTTACGAACAACAAAAGGTAACCTCCCGTCAACACATGCTCGTCCTTTCTCCTCTCACAATGCTAAGCCCGGAGTCTACACGGGCCAAACCGTCTTCAAAGGGGGTAAGCACCATCAGACTCGCGCGCAGTCCCAGCACTGCCCGACAACGTTTGAAGCTACATTATTCAGACGCACGGTGCATGTGGGCGGGTGGAAGGACGAATAGAGTAGGTAAAATGCGGTGGTTTGGTTTTCCACGACGGACAGACGGTTGATTGTGGGAGAAGCTGATCTATGCAGTTAGGATGAGAGTTAGGGCGAGGCGAGTATATGCTGGAGAAGGAGGTCTGACCAAGGGAGAGTCAAGTCCACATCGAGTTTGCAAAGTTGAAATGAACATCCAGGAAGATCTGTGGTAGTCGACTGAGATAATACGGGGTGAACTGCCTCTGGATAGATAAACTCGGGTGATACAGCTTGCGAGTCTGCACTTCTGGGACTCCAGCACCGACGAGCACAGAATACACCAGCCGCAGTAGTTCAAATTGCGCCGAATAAGCTGCGGCGTTTCAAGCCTGAGATGACGAGGCCTTTACATAATCACCAACTTCTTATCGATAACCATCACTACGACCGACTATCGTATACTGACTGCATCGAAATTGGCAATGCTGGGACGTCTTAAAGATCGTGGCAAGAAACTCAAGGAGAAGTTTAGATCCATCAGTCGATCATCTTCACCTATCCTCCAGTCTGTCGATATCATTCCGACCGATACAAGATGGCAGGCATCAAAGGACCATCCACTCATTCGCCGAACTGATCAAGGAAGTGAAACCAACATACCCTCTGTCCTCGACCGCTACGAGCAGTCGCAACCCACCAAGCCTGTCCTGACAGGTGTCATTCAGGCTGATGAACAACAACTTGCTGTAGCCACTGTAGGGGTCTTCTGGTCTGTTCAAAATTGGTGCAAAACTGACCATCACTTCCAACTAGTCACAAGGGGCCAAATTTGTGCAGGCTACCTGTTCCACAGATGCACCTCCTAGGAATAAACCACAATCTGAGGGCACAGTATGGACATCCTCATCTCTTCATTGCTGTTGAATATAACCTGAAAATAGGACAAGACCATTAGTGTGAATCAAACATTTGAACACACAACCATCCGTTTGTCCTATTTCTGTTCAAGAGATTTAGAAGCTCATTTTGACACAGGAGCTGGTCATGATGTTAACATCAGCACAATAATATGTAAGAACCCCATGTTTTGATCTTCTACTATCTGACCATCTGTAGACCAAGACAAGATGACACCTTTACCACCCCCAAAGCCAGTTTACAAGTCAATGCCCTCCTCTAGTCCCAACTTTGTGGGCTGTGAAGATCATTTGGAGAGGCTGCAGAGGTACTTTCATGTACAGCCTGCTGAAGAAAGGAGGCAGAAGGCCTTTGTTCTCTATGGGGTTGGGGGTGTTGGAAAGACACAAATTTGTCTGAAATTTCTTGAGAAATATTCAGAAAGGTATGCCACATAAGCATGATATCAAGGTGATTTATTTCACAACCTTACCAGGTTCTGGAAAATATTTTGGATTGACACAACCAGCCATGAAACCATCAAAGGAAGTTTCCAAGCAGTTGTTGATGATTCTGTCACTCTATCTTCTGGAGCTGGGCATTCTACAGAGGCATCTCTTCAGTGGCTCTCCACTGTCAAACATGAGTGGTTACTTGTGTTTGACAATGCTGATTGTGACCCTGGCATGGTAAGCAAGTATTTGCCATCTGGAAACCATGGAAACATCCTGATCACAAGCCGCAATCCAAATATGCGACGCATCTGTCCTGATGGTTTTGCTGAGATTACTGCAATGGAGAAAGAGAGTGCTACTTCATTGCTTTTGAAGGCTGCATTTCTCAATTCCTCTGACACAGTCTTAAGGAAAACATCAGAGGAAATAGTAAAGGAACTTTGTTTCCTTCCTCTTGCTGTTGACCAAGCTGGTGCTGCTATTGGCAGTGGTCTATGTCAGATTGGAGAGTATCTGGAAATGTATGGTCAGCACCGTCAACAGTTGCTAGATGATCCCACATTTCAAGGGGCCTCCAACTATGAGTTTGCAGTATATGGAACTTGGGATGTCTCATTTAATGAGATACAAGCCAGAGCAGGTAGACAACCTCATACAGCTAAAGAGAAAGCTGCTGCAATGGCCATCTTCATTCTGCAGATATTCTCTTTCTTACATTGTGAAGGCATCACAGAAGAAATCCTTTGTCGAGCTGCAGAAGGATCAGACCAGGCCACCAGAGAGTCTCATATGACTGTGGATAATGTATTGGTACAAGAAAGGTCTGATCTAATGGAGCAGATGCTCCAGCTGAATGCCAATAGTGGTTGGAGTAAACTTGCATTCAGAGAGGGAATTCAGATATTGCAGTCATTTTCATTGATCAAAACCAGCAAAGGTGATAATGTTTACTCTATCCATCACTTGGTGCATTCCTGGAGCCGAGACAGAATACCAAAAGAGGACTGTCATATTATAGCCAGTTCTGCAAGTGGATTGTTATCCTGGTCAATCAAGTTTGAATATCTTAGCCAAGATTATACATATCGGCGAACACTGATTCCACATGTCATGGCCAACCAACAATATATTGCTGAGATAGGCAACTTAATGTATGATGATCAGGAGGGGGAAAAATTTGCATTGGTATACAATGAGGGAGGATACTGGAGTAAGGGAGAAGAGCTATACAAACAAGTGATGGAGACAAGGTTGAGCCTACTTGGGGCAGAACATCTTGACACACTAAGAAGCATAGGCAACCTTGCATCTACATATAGGAATCAGGGACAGTGGAAGGAGGCAGAAAAGCTAGAAGTCCAAGTGATGGAGACAAGACAGAGGCTGCTTGGGGCAGAACATCCATCCACACTGAGAAGCATGGGCAACCTTGCACTTACATACAGTAATCAGGGACAGTGGAAGGAGGCAGAAAAGCTAGAAGTCCAAGTGATGGAGACAAGTTTGAGGCTGCTTGGGGCAGAACATCCATTCACACTGAGAAGCATGGCCAATCTTGCAACTATATACAGTGATCAGGGACAGTGGAAGAAGGCAGAAAGGCTAGAAGTCCAAGCGGTGAAGACACAAAAGTGGCTGCTTGGGGCAGAACATCCTGACACACTGACAAGCATGGCCAACCTTGCAGAAACATACAGAAATCAGGGATGGTGGAGGAAGGCAGAAAAACTACAAGTCCAAGTGATGGAGACAAGTTTGAGGCTGCTTGGGGCAGAACATCCTGACACACTAATAAGCATGGGCAACCTTGCATCTACATACAGGAATCAGGGACAGTGGAGGGAGGCAAAAATGCTAGAAGTCCAAGTGATGGAGACAAGTTTGAGGCTGCTTGGGGCAGAACATCCTAACACACTGACAAGCATGGCCAATCTTGCATCTACATACTGGAATCAGGGATTGTGGAAGGAGGCAGAAAAGCTACAAGTCCAAGTGATGGAGACAAATTTGAGGTTGCTTGGAGCAGAACATCCATCCACACTGACAAGCATGGGCAACCTTGCATCTACATATAGTAATCAGGAACAGTGGAAGGAGGCAGAAAAGCTAGAAACCCAAGTGATGGAAACAAGTTTGAGGCTGCTTGGGGCAGAACATCCTGACACACTGATAAGCATGGGCAATCTTGGATCTACATATGGCAATCAGGGACGGTGGAAGGAGGCAGAAAAGCTAGAAGTCCAAGTAATGGAGACAAGTTTGAGGCTGCTTGGAGCTGAACATCCTAACACACTGAGCAGCATGACCAACCTTGCAATGACATACTGGAATCAGAGATGGTGGAAGAAGGCAGAAAAGCTAGAAGTCCAAGTGATGGAGACAAGACAGAAGCTGCTTGGGGCAGAACATCCTGACACACTGACAAGCATGGGCAATCTTGCAGCAACATACAGGAGTCAGGGACAGTGGAAGAAGGCAAAAGAGCTAGAAGTCAAGGTGATGGAAACAAGAAAGAGGCTGCATGATCCAGTAAATGATATCTCAAAATCCTGATGCACTGATATTGTGATCAAATTCATGTATCTCAATTGCTGTACTAGATTTGGCAACCTTCTATCTAAGCTGATTGTATCCCATGCAATGGATTCAGCAGACACAGTAATATTGATTAACCCTTATACAGTTTATTCACAATCCATCCTTTTCAATATTTCAATTATCCATAAGGGATACATTTTGACTGCATTGATTTGTGGTGACCTGAAGCAAAAAATAATCAGGGAAGATAACACTGAATCTAAAGCCACTACCAAGTAGCCTGTCATCACGATGCAGGTTTACTCTTTCTGCACTTTTTCCCACCCACAAAGGTGTTTACACTTTTATGATCACAACCCAGTATACCATCCTCTTTAACTTCATATATTCATATCTAATGAAAAAAAGAGTACATTACAAAAATGGAAAACATGGGGTAAAAGAATAGATTTATGATCCAATTTTACAAAGTGAATACCTCATTGAGATAATCCAATGTGCTATGGATCTCAGGGGGTAGGAAAACCCCCCCTAATTTGACTGTTTAAGAGAAAAAAAATATGAGTTTAGAGTGTGGATTTCACAGCAATTAATGTTGAAAAGCAGATGATTTTCCACCATCCCATGATGGAAATTCATCCCTTAAATGGATGAAGAAATGATGGTTTTCATTCAGATAAAGGATGTATAATATGAGGTCTTTACACTCCTCCACATATTCCTATAAAAATCTGATAATTCTGATGATTCTGATCAGAGTCCAATCAGAATCAGACTGAGATTTTCACCAGCCAAATTGACATGAAATAGCTGATTTACATCTGGAAATCGGCGGGGGTCCGGTATGACTAGACAGATTTGATCAATGATTGACACTCCGCCATCAATAGATAAGATTTTATCTAGCCTTAAAACATCATCCAACACAGATGACAAAGGG
>QFEU01008979.1:0-77703 GCA_003316345.1 Tricholoma terreum
CAAGTGACTTCCTGTTCGTCGCGTTTTTCGGTTTCCTGAAATTTTTCAAAGGATTCCGACTGCATTAGTGATTGTGACATGAAAGAGCACCACAATAGTTGGTCTACCTCAGCGGGAAGTCTCCTTGCCTTTAAGGATAGCGTCCGCGTCAAATTATTGTGTTTATCCTCTTTAGCGACCCGCAAACCTGTTGAACATACAGTCAATGGGAAATTTGAACAGAATGGGCCACACCTCTAGAGTGGAAGTAATCGTAGATGTGTCTCCTGTCGACTTTATATCTTTCCTGGAAGTCCTTTCGAACAGTAAACGTTGGCATTTTGGCTCCCGGTATGATGAGCGCGTCCATTTCGGCGACAAGCCCAGGATCAAGTCGTAGTGCTAAGCGTTCTGGGTTCACCCTTCGTGTCTTATAACTGTCTTCAGTGCATGTGTATTTCGCATGCTTTCGAGGATATCCGATTATGTCGTCGATCAACTCAGATTCGCGAGTCCGCTTCCTGGTGATACCAGATGAACGTCGTCCAGAAGGAAGTCCAAAACCAGGAGAGCTGGAGAGAGTAAAGTAAGGTGTTTCGCTAGAGGGTTTCGCCATGGTTGTAAGAGAGAAGAATTTGTTCACACCGAGTTCTGTGCAGATTGCGTAAATAAGAGTAAACAAGAACGCGACGCGTCCTATCATGTGATATGAATATGGCTAAAAATACAGGCTAGCAGCAAATACAACTACAGATGGTTAGAAATTGGTCACGACGGCCAAAAAGGATGCTCACTGTCGCGTTTTATTTTGTTTTGTGATTCTTCCATCTTCTTGAATAGCTCAGAGTCACCGATCACGCGGGCTGCATCTCTAACTTCCCTGCAAGTCTCGTCCAAGCGTGTGATAACTCGGACAATCGTACCTTCCGCAACATCGGTCAACGCTGTGATTTGTTCGAAAGGCTGGGTACATCCGCAGTATTAGTCTTCCAGCGATTATCGTGAGCGGGAAATCGTACCATGCCCTTGGCCCATTCATACACCACTTCCACGAGTCCAAATTTGAGCTGGGAACGAAAGCTTTCAACCGCTACCTTGTACTGATCTTGTGTCCCAGAAATGCGATCGTTGATAGCCATAATCGCATCACGGCCTGCTTCCAGCTTGGATGGTAAAACAGGTTCAACGTCTGTTTTTTCTTGGAACACAAAACAAGACAACAGGGCAACAACCTCTTCGGGGTCGTAACTGGCTAAAGCGTTCTCGAGAATGAGCTCCGTAAGAACAAGTTCATTCCCAGAGTTTATCTGGCGTCCAGAATATAGTATGGCGTACATCGAGGAGGAGTCAGCGCACCTCGCAGGCTACCCGACCCTTTAGCAGGACTGTCGAGTTCTCGTCAATGAATTTCAGGCTCTTCAACACTTCTATTCGTTGCTCATAATCCGGAATAAGGTCCAGATTCTGTCCAGATATCTCCATCTTTAGGTCGGCGATCTTCGCTCGAAGCGCTTTCTGCCAGTGAATCTGCAAATACTAGAACAACGTTAACACTCACGGGAGCTGGAAGCATGGCTACGACGTACGTGGTCGTCAAAGTTACTACATTGGGTGCAGACCTTACTATCCAGTTGCCTCACGAGTGTATCTCTCGTGCGAAGAAGTTCCTGAAACTCTAAACTGCGCATGCGGCCCCAATCATTCTCAGGTATTGCATTGGCCGTAACCCACTCATCGACGAATGACTTCACGGACTCAATAGCAACCTTCATGTGGGATATAAGACGCCGTTGGACGATGGCATCAGCTTCAACCTGCGGGAAAATGTTTCAGACTCAGGGGCCAGTTCGGGAGTCCACTGACCTTGATTGATTTGCTTGTCAGAAATATAATACTTGTCATAAGTACACTTCGTAACTCGTAGGTTCCATCGTTGACCACCAGGGATTCTGGTGTTGGGGGCCACCGAGGTGGTATAGCTTCGGGATTGATATCTTCATCATTTGCGTTAGTTGAAAGCAGGTAGCACCTCGAGCTGAATCACCATGCTTCCCGAGCTTTGTTTCAGGATCTACCAAGGCAAGAACATAGTACGCCCTCACGCTCTCAAGTCGACCCGATTCGAGGGTTTGCGACGGAGCAGGCTTCAGAAGAATTGCTGCAGTATTCGACCTAAAATGCTTTGAAAATGTTCAGGATGGCAAATAATAACAAATAATAAATGGAAGATCATATACCCCATCTCGCAAAATAACTACCCGCCCGCTCTGGAGAGATCTGGCCCCTTGAGGGTGGCTGCCTGCGGTCGATAAAATCTCCCGATTTCGAGCCAAAATGTCAAACGAGTCATCGTAAAAAGCATTGATATCAGGCAAGCAGATGTCGCACTCCAGTCTTTTCACAGAGGAGAGCTGTTTCTCGCCCTGTAAAGTATTCAGTGACCAAGCAATTTTCCACCAGTCGCGTAGATTACACTCACTTCCGCAACCTGCTTCTGTTGGTCAGGTAGCAATCGTTGGGATGTATCCTCCGAGAAGCTTCTTTTGATCATCTCCTCCACCCTGAGGGCCTCGACACGAAGCAAATTCAAAATCATGTTATAAGTAAGTCGGAACTGGGAGGCAAGCTTTCCAGGAGTACCGAGCATCACAGTATGTAGCGTTGTTTGCTGCAAATATCATGAATGAACAAAAACGAGCATAAATGGCGCGGCTACACCATACTTCTGGCAAAGAGTCATTGGCTACAATGATAACCGTTCCAGTTGGGTCCAAACCGCGACGGCCGGCCCGACCCGCCATCTGAGTATATTCTCCAGGGAGGATATCACGGAAGCTGCGCCCGTCATGTTTTCGAATATTGGAGAACACCACACATTTCGCTGGCATGTTGACCCCCTATCTGTCTGTCAGATCGATACAAGACATTTTGGAAGTGGTATTGACCATCGCAAAAGTCTCAGTCGCAAAGAGAACTTTGACAAGACCTCGTGCGAAGAGGATTTCAACAAGCTGCTGCAGATTTCAGATGACGGTCAGTGATGATACGCTGCACGAACCTCTTTGACGAGAGGTAACAGTCCGCCGTGGTGCACACCGATTCCGCGGGATAGCAGGTCACGCATGCGGCCGATCTGAGGTAGTTTTTTGTCCGAACCTTTGGTACGCGAATCAAGAATCTTTGATATAACATGAATGGACAGAAGATCACCTTTGAGCCTTGATAATGCCTTCTCAACTGTGATATGTACCTCGCTCTTCTCCAAAGCAGTCGAAAGATCAGCGTTCGTCAGCGTCGCCGCGTTCTCTTCGCAGCGCTTCTTGGAAAAGGTGAAAACGACGACTGGCAGTAATGCCTTCTTTCGAAGGTGGCCTAACAAATGCACATACAGATTCTTGTCCGTTGCTGTGTGTATTGTTCTTTGAGGCCCGCCTCCGCGAATGCCTCTGGCTGGAGCCGTTGAACCGCGGCCGCCACGAGCTGGAGGACCACCTCGCTGCTGTCCTCGTTGAGCTTGGGCAGCGCCCCGTGCGCCCATCCGTTGCACAGGCAGCAATCCTGCAGCCTCTCGCTCTTTGTCCTGCTTCCGTCGGAGTGCTTCTCCAGCATCTTTGTATCTATAATTTATTACAACGTCAAGAAAAAAGCATATATGAAGCTGACTACAGACCCTTGAGCCAAGAAGTTTCGTTGTGCGTCAACAACTTTGTATAATTCTCGTCCAGCATATAAAAAATGTTCCAACGGTACTGGCCGTTGTGGAGTGGAAATAACATAAATATCTTTCTTCTTCGTCCGCCTGCCGTTTCGTCAGGAGATGATGTCATGGCAGAATCAGACCCTACTGACCCAACCCAGTCAGCGAACTCCTTGGCGTTCGGTACGGTAGCTGACAACAGGATTATGTGCACGTGGTCAGGAAGCATGATGATAACTTCCTCCCATACTACACCCCGCTAGCCCCCCGTTAGACAGGATTGCCAAGGTTTATCGAAAAGATGGCATACCTCTGCGTCGTTAACGTAGTGAACCTCATCGAAAATAACAAATTCAACGTCCCGAATGAGGTCGGCACCTTTGTATAGCATACTTCGCAGGATCTCCGTCGTCATGATAAGGCAGCTGGCCTCCGGATTGATCTGTACATCTCCAGTGAGGATCCCTACGGATGATGAAGAGAAGGTTTGCTTGAAATCTCTAAATTTTTGATTAGAGAGGGCTTTGATAGGTGATGTGTATATAGCGCTAGACATGCATTTCTTCAGTCAATGAAAGGGCGTGACAAAACGCAGACGTACCGAGTCATATGCTTTTCCGCAAGAGCGATGGCATACTCCGCCACAACAGTCTTCCCAGCCGACGTATGTGCAGCAACAAAAACGGAATCTCCCATCTCCAGGTGATACACTGCTTGCTTCTGGAATGTGTCTAGCTCAAAAGGATACTATTGGTGGTTAACGGTATCGGCATGAACAAGGGGGAAAAGAAAGGAACCTTATGCGCCATATCTGGGACAAGCTTGTGGAAATTGGACAATGGGGTGTTGACGTCGATGACATGTGCCCAAACACGCTTCTGGATATTGGGACGTCTCAATCGCCGATTCGACTGCAACTGTTTAGTAGGCTTTAGATGCGTAGTCTGGAAGTATTAGGTATGGCAGTGATTATCCTTATCATCGGACAATAGCGCACTGTTGTTGGTAGAAATTCATCAATCTCAAAAGACGCCTCCATGGATGAGGCGTCGTTATTCTCCTCAAGGTCATTTTTAATATCGGTATGCTGGACAAACATAAAGTTGAAATACAGGATGAAAAGTTGAAGATCGACAGAGAGTACCGACTGATCTGAAGGTCCAGAACCTTGGATTTCATCGAGGGCAAGGAGATCGGGGTATTCCGTGTCTTCCTCCCCTGGAAGACGCAAACCACGACTAAACCCAGGGGGTACTGTTCTAAGCCCTTTTGACTCTGATCCGATTCCATTTGATGTTTCATTTGTTGGATCCTCAAGGCCTCCTGGCCAAAACGGGACGTAGCCGGATTTCCCGCGAACAAAAGCCTTTGTAGGGGCCGGCGCGCGATCCAGAGACGTTGAAGTAAGGCCACTGGCCGGACGATTGTTGGGTGTCTACAACACGATTCTCAGTGCACTATCACGCAGTGGACTTTCAAGGTGCTACTTCAACATAACCAGTGACTCTTCCGTTTAGACCAGCACGAACAAAGGACAGGGTTGTCGGCGGTGGGGATGGGTTCGACTGCAATAAAGATGGTATTGATAAGGGTTGGTTCCAATGCCTAAAATAATGCCATCAGCACGCGGGAGGACTTGAATGAAAAAACTGTCGCACAGTTGATAAGATGGCACCCAGTGATCTGGGAGAGTATTGCGAGGAAGGAGTAGTTTTTCTTCTATTTCTTCGTGAACCTGTTGGGGAGATGGCAGTCCTGCAAGTCCCAGGTCTTCAAGGAGCTTCTGTGCATCCTCAGGGTTTGGATGGACGATCTGATGAATGAGTCCCTTCTGTATTGTAGTGTCCATTGGCGAGGCATGTGCACAGCCACACCGAGGGATGCAAATAGGCCCGATCACGAAGATGCGACTGCTTTTGACGGTTTGACCTGAGTCCTTTAGGTTGTTGTTCTGATACCTCGAAACTGAGAAAGAGGTAAGCACCCAGACATGCTCTTGCACTTCCATCATGTCTCTCTGGAACTTCACCATTGATGATACAAGTCCTTATTTGTCTTACAGTCCACTCGGTGAGCACATATTGACATCTGCTCTTCTTCGTGGCATTAACAATTGCATTACACGTGTCCAGTTGATGGCCCCAGCGGCTGGAGAACGTGGTACTCTCAGTCCCAATATAATGTTGTCCCAGATGAAGTCGGTCGGGGCGATTCATTTCATATCGCTTCCTGGAACACCAGCGTCACTTTTTGCTTTTATGGCATGTTTCAGTCCATCAGTACAAGTTTATGTACTGACCAACTTTCGTAGGCTCCGGTATATCATTGTTTGGGAATGCCAACGGCACTTTCAATGTCGTTGTGGACAACATCTTACGTGCCTCCGTGAATAGCACCCCGACATCACTCCTTTACTCGCTTCACGATTTAATAGAGGGACTGCACTCTGGTAAGCCAATTTCATGGAAGTTTGCAACTCTCACGTCCACCAAACGCCCAACAGTAACGCTAAACGCCCTACATTCAACCCTCGAGTCTTCCTTGATAAGTTTTGACTTCGCAGTCGCATCTTCCCCAATTAATGCCAAGTAAGCAACCTCATAATAGAAAATTACCTCTATAACTGAGTGTCCGAACAGCGAGAATCCACCGTCACCTCTTTTTTATGGTAACTCAGACACAGACTCTTTTTCGTACTCAGGAGCGTGGTCGACCAATAACGCCAATGGTATCCCTAATTCTACTATCTCTGCGCCATTCCATGCGACTACAGAAAGCGGTGCAAGTGTTTCCCTGTCGTTTACAGGTGGAACTGCGATAGCGATAAGAGGAATGATAGATTCAGAAAGCGGTTTGTACTCTGTAGTAAGTCACTGATCCTTTCTTTCTAGAGCCTTTTAGGGGACCTAACTTACCCTTCGGTAGACCTTAAATGGATCAACGAGTACATTCAATGGAAGCTCGGTGTGGACTATTCCAGATGCTCTGTTGTTTTTTCGTGCAGGTTTGGATCCTGGCGCAACCCATGTGATCAATATCACCAACATGAATGCTGGAACCAAGTTATGCCTGAACTCGATGACCCTATTCCAGCGCGAACCCAAAGTTCCTTCGATCCCCAGTCCGACTACGTCGTAAGTAAGACAATAGCTGCTCTATCATTATCACCATGTTTCCCCTACTTTTCAGTTTGACTTCTTCGGGCGTTGTCAATATCGGAGTAATCATTGGTCCCATCGTAGCCCTGGTGATTTTCCTTATCATTGGTGCTTGTATCTTGTGTCATCGTCGGCATCGTCACCGGCGCATCAAGCCTTGGAGACTTGATCCCTTCAGACAAAGCACGAGTGGCACAAGAGAAACCTCATCACCTATACTGTGGAATCGCGCTCGGCCGAGTCTGCTGTCGAATATCAAGACGCATTTTTCAAGTTCCGCTATCTCGCCAAGTGTTATAAACCATCCCAATTCATCCAGTGAGGAGAGTTCGAAGCCGCCAACATATGTGTTGATGAGCCGATCCAGCCCCTCCCCAGCCAAGACGTTGCATTCGAATGCGGCACCCGTGGAGGACCAAATGAATCCTCGCCACGCTACCTCACTCGGCGAGACGTCACATGCTGCACATCCTGATACATCTGTACCCACACCCGATCCTCCTCGTCGGAGACCGCTACCGACAATACCAGTACCACCGTACTATGCTGCATCCCAAACATCGGACCCTTCAGTAGAAACTAAGCGTGTGGGGGATCTATTCGGCGGACGTGTTCGACCAAAGACACAGGAAACTGCGCCTCCGCAATATGAGCGATAACGATCCCCCTCATTCAAAAATTCAAATTTATTCATTCCTTACCTGGTTGTGTACTGTGCTCCGTTCACTCGCTCAACTAGCATGGCATAGGCTTTCACTACATTTGCAACAATCCTTCCTTCTTAATCCACTACTTATCACATTCGGAAATTCAACGCCTTTACATAATGCCGCACCATCAGAACCTATTCCTATTGCATAACGATACATATACCGAACGCTTTGGAGCTGATTGCATGTGCTAGTAGTAGATAGGTACTTAAAGAATGTATAACGCTTAAGATATAATGCAGAATTACGTGGTAGCATATAGATTTGGGTCCGAATCAGTCAACAACATCGACCGTCAGCCTGACTTCTTGCGAGCATGGACACTTTGCAGCCGAACGAACTGAGGGGGATACGCATCCATGCACTCTTTTTCTGTGTTACGCTGAAGTTCATCAACAAGAGCCTCTGGAACGCCATTTCTCAGCAGCAGAGGTCTGCTAGATCGTAGGAATGCCTAGTGACGATCTTGAGCTGTTACTATGCATAGAAAACCAAGCGCTCTGGAAACAGACCATAATATCGTCGCGCATCATCTCACATGTTCGCATTTGAGCTTCGTCGCCTTGGACCCAGGTAGAGCAGGGCACCCAGTAGTCTCGACACACAGCGTCTTCGAATGCAGGATGGTTGGCTATCCAGGATTGTATGCGATTCCCAGCATCCGCGGTACCGCCTGAATTTGTGACAGCAACTCCTGCAAATGATATCCACCGTGGCCACCAAGGAGGACCTATCTGGTCAGTATCCACCTGAATCCGATGACAACTTGAGTCGTATGAATGAAAATCCCACTCCAGCAGTATGACCATCCCGCCGGGCCGGAGGACTCGACTGATTTGGTCAATCAACCCCACGTAGTCTTTGATCTAAGAGTCCGGGAAGGCAGTATGTGGTAAACACTTTGCTGTGAACAAAAAAAAAGATGAAGGCTCACACCGGATGCTATCAGACGCGCATGTACCACATTAAAATCTCCATAGAAATGTTCAAGGCCCAGATTAATATCGTCTACTTCACTCCTGGGTTGTATGATGAGTAAGATGAGCGACTGGGACAGGACAGAAAGGGTGTCACACCTGCAATTTGGTGGCATCGAACTAAGAGCGAACGGTAAATAAAAACACGGTCAGAAACTCCAAATCGGCGTACAGTGATTGCATGGGAACGAGATCGACCCCAACGGCACTGCAGTGAGGAAAATCACGCGCTACCTCTATAATCCTGAGGGTAGGGAAAACATAAACAAGTCAAGAACGAGACCTGACAGGCGGTCTCACCAACTGCCACTGCCGCAACCAAGATCCAGACATGCCTTAGTTTCTCCCGGAGTGTCATCTGCCATTACTTCCTCCATCGATGGTGGATATTTAAATATAACCTCCTTAAATAGTTCATGCTGTTTACCTTCACGCACAACGGTTATGAGCCAGGACTTTAAGCAGTAGTTTGACGCACTTAGACGATTCAACTCCTCGTCGTCGGCAGGAAGGCGGTAGACTTCGGAGTACGTGTTGATACTTCGTCCGAACTCCTGCCTAAGAGCCTGTGCTCGGACCGAGCTCGTTACTGACCACACAGAAGGTGCAGGTGATCCAGAACGCCCCGAAGGTTCGAAGGAACTAATAGTGGCCACACTGGGAGCGGGGCTGAATGGAGGCAAAGACGTCACAGAGTCCACATCGCTGTCATTATCCAAGTCTGGAGACATGCTCGGGCACGCAGAGCAGGGTTGGACGGAAAAAGACCGAGCTGAAACGTTTGATTTATATATTTCTGCCAGTCGAGTGCACTTGTGCTTCTAGTGGGTACGGCGGACCTCGTCCAACCTCCCGAGCCACACACACGGCCGCCGCTAAGTTACAAGATAGATCTTGTAACTGGTCCTGATAAAGATGTCCCAGCACGTGATCTGCGTCCAAAGCCAAGTTGAAGTTACGGCCTACTCGGTGAGTACACCTACATCGAGTCGACCGTCATTAATCATTTCCAACTGGTATCCCGCACATCAACGAATTCAAGTGTCATCCGTCAAATCTCTCACTCGATACTTGGCCCTGACCTCCCTCCGGGCCGACCAGGATGATGGGGTTAAAGCTACGCCAAGAATTCGAGTGTCGTCTAAGAATAAATTGAAATCACCCATTCGACCTTGTTTCCCCCGGAATTGACCACAACTTTGCGATAAGGACTAGACGTCGACTGGAGATCTATCATAACGACTCAGTGGTCTTCTCGTACCATTAGTGTGCCGAAATCAAATAACCAATGCCAGTAAACTGAAAGTTCGGAAATTTCTATTCATTAATTTCTCTTGCAATGACTGCCTGGTAATCTTTGTGACACCGCGACATTCTTGCTATGGAAAAAGCGAAGCGCATACCGAAACATCTATGTTGCAGTACTTGATACTCCAAGCATGCTATAGATTGCCCTTTCAACTCCTGATGTCACTGTAATCATCATGGCCACCTTACTTCCAGCAGCAATGATTGGTAAGAGTAGGCGGAGACCTAAGTTGGATAAACTGTCCGAGTCAAAAGAATTGTACACATTAACGAGGATATACATCAGCGTTTCTTCAATTCCTTGAATCGCCTTGCAAGCGCCTCAAAATCGTCCTCATCTACAGGTTCTGGTGTGTATGGCGGGGCTGCTGAGCCCTTCAGTGGAGTTTGTTGTGATGGGGGGGTCCCAGAGGCCCTATCCTTGGGGTCACGCGAATTTCCTTCGATCGGTGGACTATTGGTGGATTCAGCAGCGGGCTGATTTGCAACCTCGTTCTCATGCGATTGGATAGCACTCTTCTCAGTATCCTTGGCAGGTTCCTGTTTAGATCATTCATGTAGGCGATGTTAACAACACGTGGGCATTAGGTGTCACAAATGGGGACTGACCTTAACACCGCCTTCTGATGAATCAGGGCCATCTTGAGCGCTTTTCCTAATCGGAGCCCATTCAACGCTGTATGCCTTAGCAATCTCGGTCAGATATCCATCTACCAGCTCAAGGGATGGCGTGCTCATATCAAGTTTCCTGACAACCTTAACATCGGATAAACCTTCAAAGTGAAAGAGTTGGAAACTGTAGAGAAGGGGTATGCTTACACGGTCGCTGACACAACCATCTCGGTTTTCCATGACTGCAAGCGAGAACTCGCGCCCATATTTGTGCATGAGGAGATCCCGGAGAACGTGAAGTTCTGGCGACTGGTGTTACACGGAGACAGACCTCAAGCGGATTATAACTCTCGACCAATCACCTTTGAGCTCTGTCCTTGGAGCAGCATGTATGACACTACACACTCCTTCCCTGATACCTTTTGAGGTGAGATTGTGATAAGTCAAAACAAAAACACAGTGAATTGAGCTCACACACCTGAATCTGGTTCTCGGTCACTTATTTTCGGTACTGAGAATTGTATAGGATGAACAAAGCCGACGTCGTGACATACTTTTGCTCAAGTAAACCAAACCTTGCCAGCAAAAGTTCGCAGTATAATTCTAGAAGTTCCAACAGCTCCACATGAATATCTTCGTTGATAACTAGTATCCGACGAGGGTGAGCGTCTCACGGCAATCTGGATATCTGACAATAAGACGGTGCATACTTGATTCTACCTTAACTCTCGCGGTTTCTATTTTGCCTCGTTCTAAAAGAGTAGCGATATCTCGTCGAGCGGCCTTGGCCTGTGCTTCCTTCTTTTGCTGAAGAATCCGTAGACGTTGAATGGACAGTCTGGTGCAGGTGTCAAGCTTAATCGCCCCTAAGGATCTCAAGTGGTATCTACCGAAGTTGCACCTGGGAATCAATGAGAACTTCAAGATTAACAGAACTCCGTTACGCCACACACCTTGGATTTGGCGGCGTTCCACGGCATTTACTTTGACAAGGAAGAATGGATCGATGGTCTTGTACTAGCCTGAGTCACAGCACTGTTTGGTTGTGATGGGTTCAACTACAAAAGTGTAGAGACCAAGATGCAGAAGTTGCCATCAGCTAGCTTGGGCTGATCTCAGGAACGTAAACTAGCAAAACATCGCCCGTCGCTAGGCATCAATTGCCTCGGTAAATCGTCCTGTACAGCAGAACCGAAATAGCTCTCAGTTCCCATATCAGGACATATCCCCGTTCCCAAGACTTGGTAGTTGGGACTCCAGAGTAAGGTGAGGCGACGTCCTAACAAGCCTGTACGCAACTGATAACATCAGGTCTACCAGAGTATTCGAGCGCCCCCGAAATTCACTGAAATCAATTTTGTAAAAACCGCTTGAGGATGTACTGAACATATACGCATTCCATATATGCCCATCGCCTCTTTCATGGGCGTCTCGACCTTGCGATCCAATGCTTCTCGTCAGTCTCCGTATCTCCAGATAGATGATCCAGCTTCACACCCTTCACAACGCCGCATCTATCCAAGCCCTAGCTCTCCATCCTTGTCATCTGCACGAGCAAGCAGCTCAAGGAGTGTCACGCCTCCCGTCAACACAATATGTTCTGTTCTCTGCATGTATGATTTCCACTCTGACGATCCAGATCACCTCCCTTTCGCCAAAAACGAGATATTGGACATTGTAAAGCAAGGAGACAATGGATGGTGGGCCGCGCTCCGCAAAGGGGGCCGTGTTGGTTGGATCCCAGAGGCATTTGTCAATACATTATCAGCTGAAGTAGCGGAAAAGCTACGAAACACCAGGGAAGAGCTCCGGATTTACGAATACGATGCCGAACAGTTGTATATTTCCGCACCTACACGACGAATTCATCACCTTTCCGATACTGGAGAAGGTTCTTCCTCTTCTTCCTCTTCCACTCGACATGATGCGCATGATGATATGAATGTATGTACTAATCCTTTGTTGACTGTGGATCTGATTCATGTCCAACCATCTCCAGCAAACCTCACGTCGAAGGATACATTCCAAGAGACATTCGCCTTCTGCATCGGATCCGGACCCCTCTTCTCACTCAGTGCTTCAACGTTTGCAGAGATCGCGAGACGAACCACCTCTATCCTATCCCTCACACTTGCCACGATCTGTGTCTAGTAATTTAACGCCTTCGTTATCAACAGATCAGAAGGTCGTTTCTTCGCAAACCCGTGATCGAGCCGGATCTCTACCAACTCGTAGTCGAAGCTTCAAGCATCGGTCGATTCCTGTGAAAGAGTTTTCTGGGTCAACTCGTTCATCAACGTCCAAGGAATTAAGCGATACAAATCATGTGCCTAAAATCGCGTCAACTGCCGATGATGGCTTGTCCGACCTCCTGGTAAAACGGTCTCGGTCGCAGAAATTGAAGCAAGCGATGGGGTTCGTGGATACTCGTTCCCCACCCGCTGAGCCACAGTCAGCCGTGCCCTGGGCTTTACAACCTGCGTATCCTCCAGAGGAGGTTATCACGGATAGCAATGGGATCATCTGGGGAACACTAGATGCCCTTGTTAACAGACTTACGACAGGAGGGCTGACAAGGGATCCCATCAGTGGGTTCATTCGCCGGATTCCTCAGGCTTGGCTGACAGGATTTGCTTCTAGAAGCGGCTGATGAAACGAAGTACCGAAATGCATTTCTGATGACCTTTCGCACCTTTACAACTGCAGACACATTGTTCAATATGCTGATCCAAAGATACCGTATGGAAACGCCAGACGACCTGACGATTGCAGCGTTCGAGGAGTGGAGAACTCACGCCATCGCCATTCAGCGAAGCGTGTTCACTATTTTTACGATGTGGTTAGCGGAACATCGACTTTTGGAAGAGGAACCTCATATCGCACAACGCATGGCCACATTTCTTCGCCTCATTGTGATGCCACCCCTTTCTACTATGGCACAGAATCTCATGCAGATGATTGAGCGCTTGGTGAGATTGCTTACATCTTTGACCTGTCCTTGCTTACCTTATGCAGACCTTTACCATTCCTGGCGATGCATCTCCTAAAACTCCGCGTAGGCGTCGAAAACCATACCCTCACAAGAATGACTTGCTTAAACTCTATACCACTGATGTCGCAGAACAACTGACACTTCTTGAATTCAAACTCTATGCTAGGGTCACCCCCCAGCAGTGTATCCGACATACAACCACCCCTAGCACACGGAGCGACAGCGACTTATTTGTGTTTTGCAGTACACATGATAAACTCGCTGCATGGGTCAAGACTAGCATTCTCAACCACACTGCGTTGGGGAAGAGGGCAGACACCGTCGACTTCTGGATAAAGATTGCGGAGGTGAGTGACATATGTTGAATCGTGAAGAAACAAACTGATCTCATGTGCCATAGAAATGCAAACAGCTCAATAATTTATCGACTATGAGCGCGGTGATCAATGCCCTTTCCAGCACTGTCATCAGCTCACTAACTTTAACCTGGGCATACGTTGGGCGCAAACCCACCCTCGATGGGCTGCTTCGACATAACGAGCCTACTGGTGGATT
Source organism: Tricholoma terreum (assembly GCA_003316345.1). Taxonomy (NCBI): domain Eukaryota; kingdom Fungi; phylum Basidiomycota; class Agaricomycetes; order Agaricales; family Tricholomataceae; genus Tricholoma; species Tricholoma terreum. The sequence goes on from QFEU01008979.1 coordinate 13,989, forward strand.
CTCCGGCTATCGAAACTTATTGCAAAATGTCGATGGGCCATGCGTTCCCTTCATAGGGATGTACTTGACAGACCTTGTCCATGTTCAAGATCAATTCTCTGACGAGGGCGGGCGCATATGCTTCCTTCAGAAACTCAAATGGTATGAAACTGTTTCAGCTATGCTGCGCTATCAATCGAAGCCGTACGATATTCACGAGAACGATACGACACTGAAGTTCATCGAGGAACGCCTCCGTGAAAATTCCAATAAGGACCCGAACTGGTTCTGGTCAAGAAGTCATGAGATACAGGAGACGGAGATCACTGATGCCGATCTTAGGAAGGGTCTAGAGGCAGCAGGATTTTGAGATCGTTGATATGGCTTGTGCATGTTTTCGAGTTATCTAGTGCTGTCCATGTATTACTAGGTCATCTGCATTTGGAAGTAATTTATGATTATCATGCTGAAGGAATCCAGATGATGATTGGGTTGCGTACGAAATATTATGTATATCAAATGGTCCGAGAAAGACACAAAAAGGGTTTAAAAACCGATACACGACTCCAACGTAAGCATGTGGGAGGTAGCCCTCCGATGTAAGAAAAGGTATCGAATATGCCAAGAAACTTAACAATTACAAGTTTCATTCTGTGCATTGGTCGGCTGCCTGTTAAGATCGACGCCAGTTCTTGCACCGCCGCTTGTGCGCGCGGCTCCTGCTCGTGAGGCTTGTGGTGCCGACAGCGGTAGTTTCTTCGCTGTTAGAAAACGCTCCATCAGATACCATCCAGGACCAGCTGATAAAACTGAGTCAAACCGATAGCCGTAAATATATCTGACACGCCTTCGCCCGTCTTTGCGCTGGTCTCTGCCCACATCAAACCTTCTTCGTCGGCATACTTCTTTGCCTCCTCCTCGGTGACTTGCCGGCGGGCGGATAGATCTGACTTGTTTCCACATAGAGCAATGACTATTGAGGGATCCGCCTGACGTTGGAGTTCGCGAATCCATGTGCGCGCCTTCTCAAGTGAAGCGGCTTGTGTGATGTCATAAACCACAACTGCGCAGTTAGCATTGCGGTAATACATCGGGGCCTGCAATAATGTATATTGTTCGAAAGAGTGTCAACAGGGAGTTGTGTCAACATACCAGGGACTTGAAGATAGGTATGAGCAAAAATCATGCGCACGAGGACCACTGGAACATACCTTGTATCGTTCTTGACCAGCAGTATCCCTAAATCTCATGAAATAGCTTGAGAATGTCAGAAACTGATGATGCCTACCAGATTTCAAACTTTACTGTCGTTTGGTCTTCGAGTGTGACCGTCTGTGTTAAGAAAGCGGCTGCGCGTGCGGTTGTTAGAAGGACGTCCTGGGAAAGGAGATACAGCACACCTCCAATCGTGCTTTCCCGGTAGTCATCGAACTGATCCTTTACAAAACGTAACACCAGGCTAGAAAGCAAGAATCAATGACGAATTGAGACGGTTTCCAAGACATTAACTCATACCTGGACTTGCCGACTGCAGACTCTCCTGGTGAATTTAGATATATCAGGATCTGAGTATTATGGATAGATTCACAGAATACGTACCTAGGAGTACCAATTTGAACTGATATTGCTTGGACATGGTCGTGAGCTTTGTTGCCCTGGTGCTAGAGCGCAGCTGGCTTTGGAAACACGCGGCTGCTCCCGAAAAGGCATTTTCCCATGGGTACTTGTTGGTGCCCTTCCTTCCCCAACCACCATCAACACCTCCCCGCTTATCGATTCTCTGTTACACATCTAGGTTTAGGTCTTGAAAGTTAAGCTCGGCTCTCTGGACATTGTTGCCTTGACACTATTCACATTACCCGTCCCTTCGGCTTTCCCACTGAATCACCGTTTTGCTAAACATATCTGAATATCTGAAAAGGAAAGATGAATCGACATCATCCATACGGCGGTAGTTTTGAAAGTCCAGTCACTCGGCGGGGGGGATCCCCCTTAGGTCCAGGCCCCGACCGATCCCACCATCGTTTTCAGGAGAGAGGTGGTGCAAGCCGTGGAAGAGGCTTTGGCCGTGGAAGGGGTTACGGCGGCAATTACGATCTAAACATGAGCCATGACCCGTATGACCAAGGCCAATCTCAGGGCGATATGGGCGCATACAATAGCTACGAAGCCCAAGCTGGCGCTCAAAATTCTTTCTACCAGAGCAATTATGGCCCACCTGCTCCATATGCTCCGCCCTCTACTGCCGACTACAATCAAGACTTCGTAACAAATGAAGGTGCGCTTGAAACTTGAGACTGAATGACAAGATTTTAGAAACAATAGGGAGGCTTTTCTGCATCAGCATGATTTGCGAGTTAAGGCATGCGAAAGTGACAAGCATTGCATTGCAGCGGACTTGAGCTTAAGCTATACGTTAGCGAAAGCCGCGGTGTCAAATCGGTCGTTACACCTTCGGGCTGTGCCGGAATCTTTCAGCGCACTTTGAGCAGTCAGAGATAACCTGCGCCTAATTTGCCAACCCCAATCGATAAGGAGTTCCTATGCTGACACAGCAAAGCCTCTGTGTAACCGCTGTTATATGCTACGTCTTCGCTTCTTACTCAGTTTCCGCCGTGTATGAGGAGGATTCTCACTTGAATTATTCATTCCGTGTTAGACGGGCTAGGTGCTAGTTTCAACGATGAAAATGGTCATGGACGTGGTAACCGACGACCCGTTCGCAAGGAAAGGGATGACAAAGTCCACGACTCTATTATTGAGGAACGCATACAACGGGAGCGCCCGTGTCGTACACTATTCATTCGCAATATTAAGGCAAGTTGCCATTTGAGATCCTTCGCGACTTTCGGCATCTTCAGTTCACATCACTTTCCGACGGAAACTGATTGTACCTCAGTATGAAACCAACAGTGATGACGTTCGACACCAATTCGAGGAACACGGGGAGATCAAGACTTTCTTCGACTTGATTTCAACGCGAGGGATGGTATTTGTGACATACGTAAGTCCGCGAAGCAATCGTTAAGCCGTTGTGTGTCGCCTGAGTCGTTGACGCCTGCGTTCAGTATGATCTACGTGCTGCGGAAAGAGCACGAGAACGACTTCAGGGATCAGAAATCAGTGGTCGCCCTGTAAGTTGAGGGACCTATCCTTTTATGAAATGCTCACGTTGTCTCTGCCATTGTTCCCCTTTTTCGTCAGATTGATGTCCATTATTCTCTTCCACGTGACGACCATGCAAAAGGCATTGACAGGGAAAAGAACCAAGTGTGTTTATATTCAGTAGCACATCTGCATTCATTGAGATCGCTGTGCAGCAGCTGCAAGGGACCCTGCAAGTTACGCTTCGCAATTCTCCGTCAAATCAGTCAATCGACGATAACGAAGTCCGCCGCAAATTCCAACAGTTTGGCGATGTAAAATCAGTACAGCCCGTAGGTGATCGCATCGAGTTGAGCATATCCAATATATTGTCCGGGTCTTTAATATTGACGTCTTCGAAGTTCCCGATACGTCGAATTCTACGATACAAGAGTTCGTGGGGTTTACTCCCTTTGCTCCTATTTTGTCTGACCCAGATTCTTGTCAGGCATGTGATGAAGCGTATGATCGTTTGCGTCATCAAGGCTTACAAGATGGTGTGATGGATATCGTCTTTGCATGGGACACCAGTGAAAGTTCAGGCCCACAAGGTTCACAGCAGCGGTACGTATATCCTGGAGGTACAATTCATCCATGATGATAATTTATTCAGTGGGGACAGAGGCGGCGGAGGGCGTGACTGGGATGAGGGCTTTCGAGGTGGCGGACGAGGCGGGGGCCGTGGTCGTGGTCGTGGTGGTCGTGGTAGAGGGCGGGGGCATGACGATGATCATGACCGTCGTGGAGGTCATGATCATTCTCGTTTTGAGAGACGGGGAGGACGGTATGATGATGATTATGGCAACCAGAGGGGACGTGGGGGTGGTGGGTTCAATGATCGATATGATCGTGGCGGCGGTTATAATGCACCATCTGGAGGCTTCGACAACGGACCTCAGAGTTATGGAGCGCCTCCCTCGCAGACCCCAGCTCCTAGTACTCAGGTGAGCACTTTTTTGCGGATATCCATCCTACCATTCATCATACTTCCGCTTCAGCCTCCCGATGACCGCCTGGAGCAAGCTCGAAAAGTTCAACAGGTACGCTTATGATTTTCCTGCATGTAACATCACCAACATCTTCGTTAGCTTCTCGCCGCACTAAAACAACCCTCAGCTCCTGTCGTGCCTTCGGCCCCTGCTGCGGGTCCTGTCCCTCCCGGGATTCCACCACCTTCTGGCATTCCTGGCATGCCGCCCATGCAACCACCGGCACAGAATCCCAATTTGTACTATTCGCAGCCTTCTAATCCTCAACTACAGGGCCCTTACCAAAGTGCAGTCCCTCCCAACAATCCATATGGCAATATTCCGCAGACGTCGACTCCTCAACCTGGTCCAGCACCTCCTGCAGCTCCATTGGCTGGACTTCCGCCTAATATTCTTGCACTGCTTCAATCAGCACAACAGCGGCCGCAGCACCCTCCTACTCCAGGACCGGCGCCTTATGGTATGCCCCCGCCACAAATGATGAATACGCCACCACCCCCACCTCCGGGAGCGAGTGCCGCAACCAATGCCCAGTATCAGTCGTTGATGGCATATCTAGTGAGTGTAAGTACTTGGTATCTCTGCTTCAACTCAATTTTATATTGTCAGCAATCACAAGCAGCTGGCAAACAGTGATTAATGACACTACTGACTATGAACGGTTAATCTACTCATGGAGTGCTCCCCAAATGTTTCCCCCCCCAAAAAAAAAAACTGCATGAGACTTTTCTTCAAAGCCTTTAATATACATGTCCATGTACTACGTACTCTATCCTTATCGATTTCTTATATTTCTTACGTTTATGGGTGCTATTTTTAGTCAACAGGTATTTACATCCGCGTGACTGCAGATTGTTTGTAAGTATACGACATGCTTGTTTTATCGACGCTGCATAGTCTACTATCTCAAGTTCTAGATCTGCCACATCTCCACACCGCAGTCCTGCTTACTCCAGCTGGACAGCTTGTCTCAGCCGCCTCTGACCCTCAACGTCCCAAAGACGAAATTCTCATTATTGTCGGTCTCGCTGGTGAAGTATGGCAGGAAACAAAAGGACAGGGCTTCGGAATGATTGACAGTGAAGTAACCTTCGTCGTGCCCTGTCCATTCTAGCATTATGCTGATGTTATGATAGCTCGGGCGTGTCTTAGTTTTTCCTGTGGACGAAACGGTTGACTCTCAGGGTCCACCGCGGTTAAAATTACCTTCAAAAGATGACTATCACCCGCTCATGTTACTTGCTTTGAATTCGACATCGGCTGTTGACTGGGAGGAATTGCAAACCAAAGTTCGTGACGGCTTTCGTTATCAATGGTTTCGCCGATTCACATCCACCTACGCTTCAGGCGAAAACTCTTGCGATCCATCTCGCAAAGCCCCTCGGCAGATTCAGAGAACATCTTGCTGTACCACGACCTCCACTTCCCACCTCTGCGGCAACATCCCCCCCACCTCGTTCATAAGCCACCAGTATTTGGTTTAAAATATGGTTCATCCTTCGTTGTGTTCAATCGTAGAGGAGCAGTTCAACTGATACGGAATTCGGGCTATCCCCTTCCTCTTACAGGAACGGTCCATCTCGCTTACATTCATTATATCATATTTATTCCATTAGACTAGACTTACTCCCACATTTGTACAATAAGATACATAGCAGCCACATACGTCTTCTACAACTTCCAAGAAGTTGACACGCAAAATTATTATGATCAGGGATCAGCCAGTATCCTGTCATCGATTGCCGACCTGGGAACTTCGATGAATGGATTTATGGTACAAGCCGTTCGTCTCTGGTTTCTCACTCTCTTTTTCTGCGGCTGAGACTTGTTCCAGACAATGCGAAGATGGACAGGCGTCACTGCTCGAAAAATCTTTGCTTTGAAAAGTCAACCGATCACACGAATACATAAACGTCGGAACCACGGCTTTGTGGTGCAGAAAGCTGAGGCCGATCCAGATCCCCAGAAAGATCCTCTTCGTCCACGACACGATCCATATACTCTTGTCGTGGCAGACCTCGCCCGCCTTCGTGGAAATCTTCTTGGCTTACTCGGCTCAGCCCACCCAGGCCTCAGCGAAGTAGCCCGATATTATTTTCTCCGCCCCTCTAAGCAGCTACGGTCTCTCGTAGTCCTTCTATTTTCGCTCTCTACGAATGGTCTGGGTGGGAAGTGGGAACTAAAGAGATGTGCGGCAGAGAACGAAACCGATACAGAACTGTCAGAGGAACTCGATCGACCTTTGAAGCAGCCGGATGTATTGAACAACTGGCATCCGAGCATGCCTAACGATGCTGCTTCCTTCGAATCAGTATTTGACCTAAAGACTCCTGGACTTTATCAGCCTCCGCCTCCGCCTTCACCGCCACTCCCCCCACAGACGACCCCCCGTCTCGTCTCTGCACCCATCGTCCTTCCGACTCAAGTTCGTTTGGCGCAGATAGTAGAAATGGTTCACATAGCCTTGTCTCTACATGACGAGATCTTTGACCCATCTGCATGTGATCCTGACCCACCCGAGGGGTTTGGGAACAAACTGTCGATTCTTGGTGGCGACTTCCTCCTTGGGCGCGCCAGTGCCGCACTCTCCAGGCTAGGTGAGAGTGAAGTTGTGGAACTCGTCGGGTGTGTGATTTCCAATCTCGTGGAGGGAGAGATGCTGCGAATGAAGAGCGTGAGCACCCCTGGTCTCGGGCAGCTTGAAGGGCCAAAGTCCCTCGAGGAAGCATGGAGCACCTATTTTAAAAAGACATACCTTAAAACAGCAAGTCTTATGGCCAAGTCTGCGAGGGCCTCCGTCATTCTGGGCGGTTGTAGGGAAGATGATGCATGGAAAGATGTGGCGTACGCGTATGGGCGCAATCTAGGTATCGCCTACCAGGTATATTCCTTTGATCCGAAACTTTCAGCAATATTCTCATGTCACTGGTAGCTCGCGCAGGATACCCTTGATTATGAGGAAGGAGCAAGCCTGGAGCCTGGGTTGGCAACCGGTCCAGTGCTGTACGCAGCAGAAGAATACCCCGAACTACAACAATTGATCCAGCGAAACTTTACGCAGGAGGGCGACATAGAGCTGGTAAGATCATTATGCTCTGATTATTACTCCAACTGACATTTTCAATCAGGCTACCAGCTGCGTCCGCAAGTCATCTGGTATCGAACGTACTCGAGTTTTGGCCCAATCATATGCAAAGAAAGCCCGAGATGTTCTTCATCTATTACCCGACAGCGATGCTAAAGCCGCACTCGACATGCTGCCCGATTGCGTAGTGGATCGGACATGGTAACATTAAAGCCTTACTGGGTACAGGGTATTTCTAGTGCTATGGTCCAAACTTTTCTACCAATATCGGTGATGCTTCTGATACCCCAATAACAAGTCTCCTGTCCTCAAACACCTCCCAAAAGCCTGCCCTGCTTCCTGTGAATTGTCCGTTCTTCTTTAGTCCACGCTCATTCGCCTTAGAGAGAGCTGTTCCGTGTCATGTGTGGCTCTGATCAAGTCTCGTGTTCGCATACATGTGCGAGCTGAATAGGTCCAGCGTAGACGTCGAACGGGGTAGGGCGTTATCCAGGACCGACAATGCTTTCTGAGCTTCATCTTCGCTAGGGAAGAATTTCATGTTTCGAGAGATGATGCTCATTGCCTTGATAACAGAAGTCTGGTCCTTCACTGCTGCTGTCAAACCCAACATGATATTGACAATGCTTTGAGGGATGCGCATGCCTCCTTTTGAGTCAGGCTCCAACGCATCATCCAGTACTGACACAAAATGATGCTGTGACTCCACCGAAATATCAGCAGTGAAATCCACGTTCAGGAAGAGACGACGTATGGTACCGAAGGCCTCAAAAGGGAGGGACCGACTCCTGAGGAGGTTTGCTGCATACTCTACAGTCAAAAAGAACCCGATTTGGTTTACCATCGCTCGGAAGTCGTGAAGTGATTTCAATGTCTCGGTCGCAAGGAGATCATCCGCATGGGTAGTCGCAATCGAAACAAGCCTTGTGAGATCATAGTCAATGTTTGACAATATGACGAAGATTGGCAACGACACTGTTCCTTCCCCAGGACGCAGGTATCTCTCGCAATCTCGAGATCTCCGGTGAACTGTGTTCAATATGTTCAACCATTCAGGCCTGATTGCGTGGTGTTGTGGATCTCTCTCTGGATGCCAGATGACATCCTTGATGCCAATGAGTGCCAATACTTTTTGCTCGTTCGCTACAACACAGCCAAGGTAGGTGTCTAGGACACCGCGAGCGACTACGGCCATAGCAGATATGACGTAGTCGGCCGCACCAGGAACAGCGACTTTGACCAGAACCATGTCCTTTAGCGTGTGCTCGTCGAAACGACGCGCACGTGAAAATGATGAGGATGGTGAGGGATACGGTCCAGTCATGATTGACATCATAGTTAGAGACCAGATGGCGGCCAGACACGTTGTAGCGCGCTTTTGGCCCGCAGAAGGGTCAAGTACGCCTCCCGAACAGGTTATCAGGAGGCGCGAGATGCGGTGATCTAATCTGACAGAAGGATCATCGCAGTGTAAAAGCTCACGTAGAAGGCGTTTCGCGCTGTAGTCGAATCCAGAGACAACCTGGGGTATCACTCCGATGAATGGCTCGAGTTCTGTGTCTTCGCGCAGGGACTTCAGCGTCCAGCACATCGCATCCAAATCGCGCTCGTCACGCTCTGGAGAAATCTCGATAGCCTCCACTTCTCGAGCATAAGTCATGGAGCCTACGATTTCCACTGTGCGACCGCTGGCTGGATCGGCACGACGGAGAAGATGGAATGCTTGCATGACACTCCAGAACCAGCCTGACAGTGGCGTGCAGTATGGGCAGTTACGTTCGAAGGCGGGGATTATGGTCGCTAATGTGTAGATAATGACGCAGGAAAGAAGCATGACAAGTATGAGCATGCTGATGGCAAAATTCACCGGACGCAGAAACTCGACCAGTCCAACAAAAAAAAGAAATAGGGATATGTGAAGAAGGAGAGGAATGGCCTCAACCACGGAAGCCATGTGGAATTTCTCTAGGCCTTTGTAAAGGTATTCGAATAACCTGGCACGCTCATAGGGAGTTGGTCGGCTTTCCGTAGCCAGCAGATAGTTTCTTGCCCATTGCTCTACGAGTGTTGCCGAAAGAGCACAGGCTAGACTAAATGCCAGACTCAGGAACCAGAGGACGTTACACACCAGAGCCGAAGCTGGGGGGACAAATGGGTCTGGAGCGGCGATGATTGTTGTCATAGCAGGTGATACGGTGGTATTGGTCATGGCAGCAAGCTGCTGTGTAATTACCTCCAATAGCACGACTGTCCTAGCATTGTTGTCTGGGGTAAGAGTTTTATAACTCTCAATGATGAAGGCGGTTACGCTTGCTGAAAACAGACCAGCCTCATTACCGTTAGCCCGAGATGCCGTATAACGGACATGCAAAAAAATAACATACAAATATCAAGATAGAGTCCATGTCACCTTTCCAGCGCTGAGCCAGATCCCTGCTATGCTTCTCAGCCCTAAAAATATACAGAGACCACATTCTGGTTGAAGGATCATCGTGCGTGGTCGAAAAGGCATCTAGTAGCAGCTGCCTGTTTGAATAAACAACTCGGAAATCAATGTGCTGCCCTACCCTTTTCGCGAGACATCACCGTGACGGACTCAGTGAGATGTCCAGGTCCAACAAGCGCTGTTTTCTTGTCACAAGGCTGTTCTTCCGTATGAGCAGCAACTTGTTACTGATCCCGACCTCGGATGTGACCATTAACGCGTTAACGTCTCACAACCTATTCCACTGGCAGATTCGAGATCTTCAAGCTGTCGATACTATCCAAGGCAGCGATATACTCTACTGACAATTGAATGTTGCATACCACTCAAGCCGGAGGAAAGACAGGTCGTCTAAATCAGGGTGGAAGTGTCTTATATTTCCCAACGTATATTGATGACTGCGGCCCGGCGCCCTTCGACGCTCGCAGCGCTAGTTAAACAGGTGGATGTACGATTAAGGGAAAGGACTACAGGTAGTGACCCGGGCTGTGCAAACAACGACAGGATGGATAGAGGATACACAAACTTGGACCATGCAAGATTCTCGTCAATGATGGAAGGGCTATAGATGAATGTATCAGATGTCACAAGTTGATCAGAAAAGCCAAAAACCGTGTCGCATGCCGCAGTAAAAACACAACATGGTAGAGGGGTTTGTACGTGTATGTATACTGTAAATCAAGAATAAATAAACGAGAAATTCTATGACACACAGAACTTTAGTTATGATTACTCTTTGACGAGTAAAAAATACGTTATACGTACAACATGATAATTTCATTTGATTTTTAATGCACAATATGATGATGGAAGCTGAGGAGCAACAGGGCATCCTCGATTTTGATGCCAGAAGAATATTGAGTGGTGGAAATTTTCTCTAGCTCCGCATAGGAAACAGGTTCGTTGGAGAGGGTCAGTTGGCTTATTGTGATGCGAGATGAGGATGCCAAAGTCGAGGAAGGAGCCGGAGTTGGCTCGGGAGGAGGCGTAACAGGTTCTTGATACTCGTCCTCGCTCCCGATATCGGAATGGATCTCCCGCATATCATAATCGTCCCTATCCAATTCCATGGACGAAGATGAGGAAGATGAGCGGAGTGAGGGAGTGCCTGCACGAGAGACAGATGTTGAATAAGTGTCATCATCCTCTGCGCTACCAGGTCGTTTGACCCTCTTTCGAGCTGTTTGACGAAGGTTGCGGAACCAGTTCGTCACTTTGCCAACATCCCTGCAAAACATGAAATTATTAACAAAATGACACAACGACGACGACGAAACGCCACCGTACATTCCAAGTTCAAGAGCAATGGCAGTGCGCTCCTCAATTGAGGGCGTCTGTGTCTTCATGTATAGTTCTTTCAATGCTCCGAGCTGGTATGGCTCGGGGCGGGACCGTCTTGATCGAGAGAACGAAGAGGTAGAAGTGCTATATGGAGTCGAACTCCGACGAGACGATAAACGCGCAGGGCGGTCATCCATGGAAGGAGAGATACTAGGAGAGCGGTATCCTCTGGAGACGGGGGCGGAATAATGGCCATTGGCATGAGACAATCCTAACGATGGGTGATTGGAAGGTGGGGGAAATCCAGAATATGTCCGAATTTCACTATGATGTTCGAAAGGCGGTGTAAAGGGCACATCAGGATCGTCATCCTTCCTCTTCTTCGCAAGGCTGCGCTGATTTTGGAACCAATTAGTGATGCTTTGATAACGCCTGCCGACATGAGGTTAAACAGAGATAGCGCTTGCGAAAAAATAAGGGGCTTACATTCCAATGCGTTCTGATAAGAGTTGGCGTTGATCAGTTGTCGGGTGGGGGTTAATATTGTACAGGTTTTTAAGCTCTTCAGTCTGCTCAGGCGTGGGACGGACACGCATTCTGCGAGGCATGGATTCTGTCTCGGAGAGGAAATGGGAATGTTCAGGGTTGCCTGCGTAGAAGGATGAAAGAGGGCGAGAGCTATCTGGAGGTGCTGGATAGACGTCTATAGGAGAGTATTCGTCGTCCTGAAATTCTTCAAACTCTGGACGGGGACGGGGTGTGTTGTGGAATGCAGGAGGGGCATCTGGGAGGGAAGTTATAGGTAAAGTGTCGTATGAGACCCCACGTGTTCGTTTCTTTGACGAGGCTCTTTTATTCTGAAACCAAGCATTTACGGTCTTTGTTTCCCTGGCGCCCGAAAGACATATAGATTAGATGAGATAAAGGAAAAGGAAAAGGAAGAAGACGTACATTCCCAGCCGCGCAGCCAAAGAAGTGCGAAGGTCCAAAGAGGGGTGCTCATCTTTATCATATAGCTCATTTAAAGCGGCCAACTGTGCAGGGGAATGGCGATGTCTTGGTTTCTTCTGCCTGTCCTTGGGTGAGTGGGTAAGAGGTGGCATGAGAGGGGCGAAATGAGGGAACTAGGAGGAAGAAGGGGTGGAACTTTGAAGGGTATTACAAACAGCCATTGGCTTTATTAGCTGACCGCTTTTCCGGATGCCAGACTGTAGTAACTTCCTACTTTCCCACCCTCACAAAAAAGTCTGATCACGATCGTCTATCAGATATGTCACTGATTTTTACATGTATCGCATCCATAGCAATCCTTATATATTCATTCAACAGCTATCGATTCTGCAGATAATCCGACGCTACCATATCGGATCTGCGATCGATCACTGAGACATACTATGGAGGATCCGTTGACGATACGGTATCACCCATGTCAGGTGTGAGCGGTGTTTAGTAGGTGATTACCTTATGGTAGGACTATCATAAATACTACATCATACATCCCATTCTTCATCGGGATCAATATTCCGTATCCATGCTCCAATTGATCCTCTGTCGTTCTAGCATAAGTACCTGCGTCAGTTAGGCGTCATACAAACTCACAGAAATCCTTCATGCCGTAAGAAAACCGCACGCTTGGTCCCTGTACTCCAAAACCGGATGGCATAAGACAGCGTTGTTATTGTAGCCGCATGCCCTGCAAATATAAATATCAACATCTCGATTCGGGTCAACATAGCATGTTCTGGTACCTCGAATGAAACACCCGCCAAAATATATCCGGTCTAAATTGTATTTCTCCGCATTCATATAGCTACAGTGCTCAGGTCAATTAGTCCATCAATCAATCCGGTAAAAGTACGACACTCACGCAATCTGACCAATATTGTTTGATACTGCATACAATAGGCTCTTGCTAATATCTTCCGACGAAAATGTCTCTTTCTCACCTCCCTTCTTGAATACCTTTCCAAATGAACTCGCGATCATAGTCGACTTTAAGCCAAGTTTACTGTAGTCTTGGCCATAGATGTCTCCGACCAGCATGTCGACCTTGGAGTTATCCCCTTGTTCCGAGAACGCCAACATCTCTGTGGGAGCCAGACAACAATTCGTAAACCAACATGAGATGGCCACAGCGGGATGCTCACCATCGAACGTTGTGGCTGGAGTCAACAAACTAAGCAAACCCCACAGGGTACCACCCCCTAGACTTGTTCCGCTGACACGTTCAAAATTGCCGGCCTCGTCAATCTTTATTATCGAAACGCCGGATCCGATGTTGACCAGCAGACACGGGAACCGAGTAGGATTGCTCTCAAACGTCACTCCATATGCTGGTGGATGAGGGCTGGGACGTTCTAGTACAGCACCAGGGCCTGTAGTCGGTGGGGGAAGCTTCGGGGTCGAGGAAGGGTTTTTCGAGGCAGATTGAATAAGCTCGTCAGAAAAGTAGTACACCTCATCCGGTATGAGGGTAATAAATTTGAGTCCTTCGATGAGGCATTCCATCTCGTCCTCTCTCCTCACCTCCACTCGCAATGTGTCCTTGAAAAGCTCATAAAACTTGTGTGCACCCCCTCCCGTTGCCATAATCTTCACCCCCTCGCGCATCTCTTCTATCGACACGTGGTTAACCTGCGCAGAGCGCTCAATCAGCGCCTGTATGAACTCGACGCATTCGTGGATCTTGTCCGTCTCGAACCGTTCAAAGTTCAAAGAACCGCCAGGAAAGTGCTGTGACGTCCGTCGGATGAGGGTATCGCGAATGAGCCCGTCATTCAAGCCCGCAAGGCCATTTGCCGTTTGAACATGGGGGTCCAGTATTAAAGGGGTTAGTGCGCCGCTTTTCTTGTAACTGGAGCTTGGGGGACTCGCTGGCGGCGAGGGGTCTAGACGTGAAGGTGGAATGGTGCTGTTATCAGAGGACCCGTAAGTAGCGGCCGCAGAAGGAGATTCAGGTGGTTCAGAAGATCGAGTAAAGTATGCAACTTTAGCTAGTGATCCGCCGACCTGTGTAGATATCAGTTATGTCCTCAGCGAATCATTGGAATATGAAAACTTACATCTACAGCAATGTGCGACACTGGTTCAATGTGGTTTGGAAAGTAGATCCCTCGACTATCCCGAGTCTAGAGCACCAGTGAGGTTTGAACCAGAGCTTTACCCAAGGATTGCACCTCGTACCTCAGGTGACTCTTCTGATAAGATCACTGCGCCTCGAGTATCAACATGAATCACTTTTGGAGAGGGTAAGGACGGTGCAGACATGGCTGCGGTGAGACCGGCCAAATCGTCCCAGGTTGATTTATTGTTCAAATTAGCGCTTGGGTCTCGGTATCAAAGTGACAGAAGGCTGTCCGTCAATTGCGATTTCTATTCAAGACAGACTCAACGTTCCGACTACCAAGGTTGGCTCATAAGAGCCGGAAACAACTCGTGAACACACATATTTAGATTAGGGTCGGGACTTCTATTCCGGGAACAGCACCGTATGTAGGCTCATCAGTCCCAGCCATACTCCGAGAATGTATTCTATAATATTACGACAGCGTCCATCAGCCACCCACAGCTGCGAGTACAAGATTACACGCTTCCTGCTTCTCCGCTCGTACCCCGAGTTCCAGTGTCACACCCTCACCATGTGAGAAGGTCATGCGGCATCGGACGAGAACCTTACCGCCACCCCCCGTCACAAGTCCAGATAACTGAAGAGTGTATACTGAAGTTGATGTTGGTGTTTCAGTACCCCCAAGAGGTTCCATATTAAGAACTTCGATGATAGAGTCACACGCGGCTGAAAGAGGGCGATGGTCAGGTGGACCAAAAGGTCATTCAGGGCAAAACTGACCTTTTAAACTCTCCATAGCAGACAAAGCAAACGTCTCCGTGGAAGTCGCAGCAGTGCGTAGCCTATCCCATTCCGATCCGAACGTAACATAATTCGGAACAATATAATCACCACCTGCGCTGAGTTCGATCTCCTCAAGCTGATATTCATCTTCGTATCCTTCTTCTTCGGGTTCTCCAGTTGATGGATCAAGCTCTTTACTCCAGAACTTGAGTGTGCACTGGAATGAGGCGAGTGCATATTGTTCCGGTTGCAAGCGAGTGAAAGATACGTAGACGATATTTGGTGAATTTGCGGCGGTCAGAGAGCGTAGGATGATGATGTAATCCTCTTCCAAACCAGATTCCTCCGTTTGGGATTGCATAATTACGGAGACCTGTTCCAGAACCGTGTCTGGCAAAGTATTTGATACATTGTACTGCAAGAAAACTGAGCATCTACCCCCTAGACAACGAGGAGTCGATATTTACCTGGAAGACGACATGCTCTGTGAAAATATGCTTAACGCATGTGACTTGATATTCCGTCTCGCTCTCGGTCAACTGAACAGGTTTTATGGAGCTGTTGAGGACAGGGCCATACGATGCAAAGTTGGGAACTTCTGCGAGTTGCTGGGCATAAGCGGACTGCTTTTCCGCTGCCGAAGGAGGTGGTGGAGCGTCAGAAACTTTATTGGAAGCAGGAACACCGATGGTATCGAGAGAGCTTGGACCTGAGGAATCATACCGTCAGTGATGTGGATCCTGATAAGGTACGCCAGACGCACGAGCAGCATCTTGGGCAGCCTGAGCCCGACTAATCTTGGGTATTGAGGATACGTCGAATGGTTTCTCAGAAGCAGTAGAGTCTTTGACGTAAGCAACAAGTTTTGACTCGAGGGAAGCCAAGGAGTACACGGATTCTGTGATATAGACTTTGAGGAGGAAGAAACGGAAGGTTCCTGCAAGTTCTGACCTTCCCTGACATAAGCATCGGCCAAAGGCTTTTCCACGAAGACTCTGAGGTAGAGGGCTGCGCGATCTCGGACTTCATCATCGACATCATCCAAACAACTGCGTTAAATGAAGTCAAGTTCAAGTCGAAACCCAAACGAAGACACAGACCGATTCAGGAGAACGTTTATACTCTTTCGTAGGGCGGCATCAATAGAGTTCACTCCAAACTTGGCCAAACTCGAAACCGCTGCCGCTCTGACGGTTGCATTTTCGAGAACTACTCGATTGTAGATGAATCGAATGTACTTGGCGGGCTGTGGTGACTTCGGTCCTTCCATCCCAAGTAAATGGAGAATCCGGACAGAAAGCTTGGTGAACTCGCAGTCTTCGATAAATTCACAGAGATGCGACAAAGCCTGCTCTTTTGATTCGCCGATGTACTTGATCATGTCGAAAATCGCCTCGACGACCGCCCGTTTAAAGTCATAACCACCCTCGTCCCGTAGCACGCCGGAAAGGAATGTGAGCATTGATGCATGTTTAGCAGGGAATTTCAAGCAGAGAGAGCGGATGGCCTCAACAATGATGACCTTGAATTCGTCGCTGATTTCAGTCATGAAGCCTGTAATTTGTTTGATAAGACGGTCCACAGATGCCTCATTTCCGGTCTAACAAGACTTGCATAAACAAGGAACATTCCCAGGTAAGGTCAAACTAACCTTCAGGAGTGTAGTTATCGCGTACGTGGCAACACTTCTATTCTGGTCAGCGATCAGGCTTTCGAGATCGACATTGCAGGTGGCCACGCTGGTAGGATGTGATAGAGCAAGAGCTGCAAGTGTGCGCGTAGCGGCGAATTTAAGCACGGGTTTAGGAGAGGACAGGAAGAGCTGAAGGACTAGCATCGCGTTTCATAAGCATAATGAAACTAAAGACAGAGCGTTACCGACCAGATATCGGCTTAGTCAATTGGGCCGTAGTTACGTTTTTCATCTCGCAGATGGCTCGTGCAGCTTCAAAGTTGACCATATCACTCTTGTGCCGCAACCATCCGTCCAACAATTCGAGCATTTGCTTTTGCATACTGCGCAGAAATTCGATCACCGAGTTCGAACATTGGTTGCAACAACCACATACTTTGGATCCTCCTCCATGACCTTTGCAGTGTATCGAATGAGCATGCACAACGCCATGGGATTTTTGAGCGTCGTCCCGGCACCAGTTTTTCCACCACCCAATTGTTGTATCATCTTCGTCACAGCCATGCGATCTTGCTGACGGATAAGGTATAAAAGACCCAACGCATGGTATTGTGTCACATAACTCGATGAGGTGATCGTTTGCGGACCGCTGGGTTGAGATGATGCGCCAAAGCCGAGGTACGAACTGCCAGCGCTGGCACCAAAGAAAGATGAGTTCGATTTTGAATTGACAGCCTCTTGCACCTCGTTGACCCAACGCTTGACGACGTCCTTCGCGAGAGGGAAAAGGTGGTATGCTGAGACGAGGGCAGCGGAGGAAATGGAGGGGTTGCGATCTACGATAGCAGCTTTGAAGAATCGTTCAACACCCTGAGCCATCGAGGGCTTGATTGGGTGGATAAGTATATACCATCGAACAGATATAAGTGAAGACACACGTCGATGATACGGCATAGAGCTCGGATTGCGTTTGGCCGGTAAATAACTTCAGAATTCGGTTGCATATCCTTCATGATACTGCTTGTGACCATAATTACATCCTCAGCCGTAGTCGCCAGTTCTTTGATTGCCAGATAAACGGCTTGCCGCAACGCACTCTATGGACGACGTGAGGCATCCAAACAAGAAGCATATCTCAACAAGATACTTACATCTTTATGTTGGAACAACTTTGTTGTTCCGAAAAACAGCGTCGTCGCCTCCTGAGTACCAAAGGTCTCCCCAATATAGAGCAGGTATACGACCCGCGTGAGCAGTGCCCTGCACTTCCGCGGACTAATTGGTGAATCATTAAAGACCCGGGCTTCCTGGATAATCGTCGTCTTGTTATTGTAATATGAACTGAGCCCAAGCTCTTCCTCCTTTTTGGATGGGAGCGCCATGGCGAAGGAAGCCATTTCCTCAAATCGAAACCAAGTTGTGCGGACGTGGAATGTTTGTTTGGTCTCTTGCGTTGTTTGGCATTGCAAACATAGTTGCTGGCCATGTTGGGCGGCCGCTTTTTTCTTTCCTCAAGTGCTCCCACTGCACTCCAGCGCTTCTGCAAACCTCGCGCCCTGACTGCGTCGCGCTATGGCCAGATACCAGCTCTCCTGCAGCATCTTCCATACAGCCCCAAACCTCTAGCCCTTGGGGCGATGCTGGCGGTTCGCATCTTCGGAAGACTGCAGTCTCCCAATCCTCCTTGAGATTTCGATTTAGTCGAAGAGCCAGTTTAACTGCCATTACCGGCCTTTCGTTGAAGGCGGCTATCTTATCTTACGCTTTGGCATCCATCTCGGTACACCCCCCGACATGCAGCGCGTCCCTGAGATCTTTCCTGAGGAAATTGGTCATTCCTGCCTCAGATTGGGTCTATGATGTCTTTGAGCTGCGCTTGGGTCAGCGTCCGCCAGCGCGAGGAGATATTTTGACCAGCGGTAAATAATGGTAAGTCTGGATTTGTTCTAGGTAGTCTGCGGATCAGCATATATATTCCCAATGCCCACCACAATGCCATAATTTACATTGCAGCAGCTCGCGATGCACGCCTGCCGAGAAATCTGAATGGGCAAGGGGTCGAACTTCATCTTGCACCAATTTTCGCCTCAATACCAGCATCATCGGCTTTCCCATCGTTCACTCACCCACTTTTACGTGCTGACCAGTCGTCAAACTTTTTCCGCCGTAAATGCAGAAACCTGGAATATTTTGATGCTCAACATGTCCACTAGATCGATATCAATCTTGTAAATAGAACCTGTGCGTGTCTGACTTTTGATAACCCTGAGTTTAAACGTCGAACCTGATCTTCGAACATCCAGATCTGACGCTCAGTTGCCTCCACCTATCGGTAATTTTCAAGTTGTACCTTCCTTCCTCAACTCCTCCACATTGTTCTCCAGACCACGTGCTTGCTTCTCCCTGGCCTCAAATGTGCAGGCCAGAATACAGTTTTGTTCTGCAACTCATTGTTGTGAGCTGGAGCAATATGTAGCTGGTCCACCAGGTGTTTAGATGCAGCATTTCTTGTGCAGTCATGTAACATAATTATCATAGGGCAAACCTGACTAGCATGTTACATGGAACATAAACTGTAAGGCTGCTGCTTACATATTATGTTATGCATACATGCACTGTCACACTGATTATTATCTCTTTCTGATCTTCTACTTCATATGCCTTGAGCCCATTCTATTGTGTTCCCTGACTCCCTGCCTTTCTACATCAAGACTGGCATCTCTTGGGGTGGCCTCTGTTCCTGATGCAGAGCAGGGTTACACTTTTTTTTGAATGCCACTCGAAAAACCATAGATTGTCTCCTTCACAAGGAGACAAACAGTTTACTACAACCCCACTGTGAGGTTTTTTTTTTCAACAGCCTTTGTTCATTCACCTTCCTTGTTACACAATATCAATTGCCCAGCCTGCCTGTCACAACACAGTCAAAGACCCATCTGGTTCCTCAGGCACAGCAGGCCCAATCTCTGTTAATATTCATGCTGCTACTTGGAAGATTCCTTACCTTCACTGTTGACACCATTGATGCTATTACACTTCCACTGCTTATGAGGCATCCTGCAAAGGTGCATATATCCAGCTCTGACTCTGATTCTTCATCTAGTTCCTCCCTCTATGACTTCTCCCAACCTACAATGCTGCCTCATACTACAAACATGTTGAACACTGCAGTTGCGGAATGCCACCATGTTGAACCAAAGAAGATTCCTGTGTTGATGTCTGGCAAGGTCTTCCTGATTGTCATGTGCCAATAGACTTCTTCTCTGTCAACAAGAAGATTGATGTGGCAGAACATGTTGAAGCCATTTTTCCAGGATTACAGGATTTATGTGTTAGAAAGTGGGTCATGACTCATTGCAATTGTTAGGAAATGCATAAAAAACCTTTACATTTTACTATATTTCATTTTATTTTAAAACATGTAGTTACAAGATGCAGACATGACATCCTGAGCTTCACAACCATGGTAGAATCCTCATCAAACATCAATCTTTCTGGTGTTGGGTAGAAGAATCCATCAGGTGTGAAACAGAAAAGGAGCTTGGGTCCGAGTTGGTAGTTTCAGAAAATTCAGATGGAGAAGGGGGCTCTGACTGATTCTTAACTCAGACCAACCAATTTGGCAAAGGTCATAAGCATATTTAGGTCGATCATCGTGGTTAAGGTTGGAAGCATGTCATCACATCACACTTAGCTGTCAGAGTTCATAAGTGTGTAGAACTGTACTACGTTGTGCTCTGATACTTAGATGGGGTTTGAAAATGTGACCAACAGTATACTCCAAACCGTGTAATTATTCATACAATAGCACAACAAAGCCGATGTATACGCCACAACGCATCTGAGAAGGAGGAAAAGTCGTAAAGGATTCGTGAGATCGTGTGTGAGCGATGGCGCGCCGGGTTGACTTCTACGATAGCGATGCATACTTCATCATGATGCTTCTCAATCCCCTCTCCGAAGAAAATCTCCCGACAGCTCCCGATTTCCCGACAAACCGCGGACGCGACGCCCTCTCCCATCCCGCTCGCTCTCGAGGATTTTTACCTGTCGTAAAAACCTAAAGATGGAGAATGTGAGGACTACAAAGATGGCAGCGATGTGACAAGGAAAAATAGTGAGTGGGAAATATTTGTACGGCATGAAAAAGAATTTGTAAGGATGATGTGACTGGTGGAAAGGATGGGGAATAAAAGAACATGTAACAGTATACGTTGCAAGCCACGGGCACATATTGTGGTAATACTATATAGGGAGGGAGGGAATGAGGCAGCCGCCCACATGGTGCGAGTGGCTTGAATAGAAATAAGCGTCCGTGCGAAAAATAAGTCGAGGCAATAATAAGCCGTGTCGTGGTGTGATGTGTAAGTTGGTAACACATGTTACTCCCGATGGCATGTCAGGGCGCGAGGAACGTGGCACCTTCAGAGTGGGGATAGACATGAAGTCAGGGCGAGAGTGAAAGAGGGGAAGCCGTAAGCGCAGAAGTCGAGTCGGCACCGGACGTGCCCCGACCAAACCGGACCATCCACTACCCACACTCCCCAAGCATCTTCATCATTCAGGCGAGCCTCCTGGGAGCACAGCTCGACCTTACACCACAAGTAGCAGAAACAACCTCGGACCGGGCGAAATTTCTAACACCTACCCTCCAAACCCTCCAACCGTCCGGCCGTACCCATAGCGTGTAGATCCAAAAAGCTACCGCAAAATTCAAGGGGCAATTACCAAAGGTCACCACCTTCACGACGTCCACCACGCTGCGGTCCAATGGGAGCAGGCACTCCCTGTTGAGCCAGACGGGTGTGCGAGCGGAGCCTGTTGTAAAAACAAATCAAACCTAAACAATTGATCGCATCGGCATGTTTACTTACATTCGGTCACTGGCGCGGCGTTCCTCCTCTTCCTGAACAACCTTCCTCCTAGCAGCAGCCTTGCTACTTCCTGCAGCGCCGTCATCCTGGGTGTTACGCTGGACGCTCCAATCGAAGACGTAGTCGTATTGATATCCCTCTCGGACAAAGAGGTCACGGAACAGCTTGCGTAGGTACGAATAATCAGGTTTGTCGTCAAAACGGAGGGCACGAGTGTAGTTTAGGAAAATCCCAAACTCATTGGGGAAGGCGCGGCAGAGGATATCAGTGGGAGTGGTCATCTTTTTCTCCATAATTCGGTCGTACTTCTGCTTCTTGGTGGCAGCCTTCAGGCCCTGCCATGGGAGAGCGCCACGCAAGAAATACATTAGTACATATGCGAGGGACTCCAGATCGTCGCGACGAGCTTGCTCGACACCCAAATGGGTGTTGATTGAGGTGTAGCGAGCAGTTCCCGTCAGGTTCTTGTTCTCTCTGTATGGAATATGAAGGTGGGTCTTGGGGTCACGGAATTTCTTCGCAAGGCCGAAATCGATGACATTGACTTGATTTCCACGCTTGCCAATACCCATCAAGAAGTTATCGGGCTTGATGTCGCGATGAATGAAGTTACGTGAGTGGATGTATTCGATCCGGGATATCTGAAAGAAAGTGAGGAAAAAAGTTCATTGAGAAGAATCGCTCGAGTGGCTCACCAGCTGGTCAGCTAGGAGGAGGACCGTCTTGAGGCTGAATTTGCGATTACAAAAATTGAACAAGTCCTCGAGGGAAGGTCCGAGAAGATCGAGAACCATAGCATTATAATCGCATTCTGTACCGAACCATCGGACGAACGGGACGCCAACCCCCCCTGCTAATGTCTTGTAGACCTTGGATTCGTACTCAAGTTGAGGGTGCTTGGCCTTGACAGACTCTAACTTGATTGCGACTTCTTCACCTGAGATGATGTTGATCCCAAGATAGATATCGCCTGGACAAAACTGATGATTAGGGGATAAGGATGATCAACAAAAGTAGGTGACGCACCAAAAGAACCTGACCCGATCTTCTTGCCGAGTCTGTACTTGCCACCGACACGAAGGTCGAGCCTGTGAGACGAGGAGTCTGCCATGTGTCAAGAGGCGGGGAAAACTGGGAAAGAGAAATAAGGTAAGTAAGAGGCAAGAGTGGCACAGCGAGATGGACAAGGCGGGAAGAAAGGAGCAGGGGTTTTGTAGTGGGTAAGGGCAGGAGAGCGTGTGGATCAGAGGCTGTCAACACACATACGTAAAGTGCCCTGAGTTTGAGCAGCTGGCAGTGCGGAAGCGATTTGTAGGATTATCTTATCGACCAGGATGTTCTGTGATATTTTCCAAAGCCCTATATACCCGAAGACAATGTGCTGGGGAACACGTTTCTGGAACAACGTGCCACCGCGGCAATGGTGCGGAAACCATGAGGGCGCCAAAGGAGATTCGAGAACGCCAAAAAAGAGCGAGAGAAGGGTATAAACTTACGGAGTAATTTGAAGAAAAAGCTTGGAGAAATTGAGTGGAAGAAAGGATGGGAACTGGAGGAAGAGGAGACGATACAAGGCAAACCAAACAAGCTGTGCTGGCGGAGTCTCAACTGACCTGATGATTCAGCAGCCTCAATCTGTTTCCTCCGCTTAGCCGCTGCCTCCGTTGGTCGGTCTCACGATTTGCCTGGCAGTCGACACCGGTCGTCGCTTCCGGTCTCAGACGCCGGTTCTGCTGGATGCTAACACCTATATCCGAAAACGGACCTCTCCTTAACCCGTAAATCAGCTGCCGTGGCATCGATGCGGTGCTTGTCAGGCTGCGGATATAGTACTAGCGTCCAAGACGACGCGATGTTTCTGCCTCTCAATTACTGGCTACCACCATACTGGACTTGTCTGCTTCTGCTATTCGACTATCACCATCACGACCCACAAGCCGGCTTTTGGACGAGCGATCACTCCCAGTAAGTCAATGTCATTTTCAGCTTGTCAGGCGCTTTGCAAAATAGCATCTGACACTTGCCTGCGTCTAATATGAATACAAATACATGTCATGAATATATAACAGATGACTTTCAATGCTACTTTTCATCTTCCTTCATTCCACGATGGGATGAGCATATGTATATAATGGCAAAGTCACGCCCTTTCCCCATTGGCATGAACCTTGATGTCACCACGAAGCTTAAGAATCCTTAAGCCTCGTTGATGATATCTATCAGTGCACATCAGAGCCCATCGAAAACAATCCATACATCAGCACTTTTCAATATCGTTTGATCATATATACTTATTGATGTCGAAGTTGATGTTCAGAATCTACTTATGCATACGGCGCCGAGTGGATAGAGGTTACAGTCCATGACAGTGCGGCCACCCCTTGAATGGTCTCCTACGAGGATTCTATCATGTCCAGTAGAGCTAAATATTGGCGAGCTTGAGTTATTTCGGAGTTCCTAATTTGGCTATCAATCATATCATTTGCAGGTTGTGAAGGCCAGCTTGAGCTTTCCCATCTCCCCACACTCTTTCTGCAGCGTTCGTGCTTGCTCCCGACTCTCGTTTCAGCCTCAACTGAACCTCAATCCAGAACCCATCTACGCTCCTTCCCTGCCTGTTCAGGCTGTCCGTTCACTTCTCGTCGAATATCACTCTCTTGCAACCACCTTATCAGTCTGAAATTTCTGAAATTTCTCAACAACATGGCTTACCGTCAACCCCACGATCCTTACTATACTTCGCAGGAACAGAACAACAGTTATGCGCAATACCCCCCTTCTCACACGGTCGACTATCCACCAACACCTCGTAACGACTCTTACGATGGGCAGCCCAACTGGGACGCCAAGTCTTATCAGAGCAGCTATGCAGGCTCACAGGCGCACCTCAATCCACAAGAGATGACCCAGGTGCCTTCCTACGCACCTCCTGTCCCCCCGATGCCCTATCAGCCGAATTACCCCCCGATGCAGCAACAACGCCTCGGGATGTACAGAGACAACACAGGCTATTCCACCGCCAGAGAAAATATGATGCGCAGAAGGTCTGTTCGCCAGGTTCAACTTTTCCAAGGCAATTTGGTCCTTGACGTACCCGTGCCGTCGCACATCGTACCTGCGGGAAAGCAAGACGTGGAAGAGATGTCCAAGCTGAGGTATACTGCTGCTACTTGCGACCCGGACGATTTTATGTCGTCTCGCTATTCCCTACGCCCATACTTGATGGGTCGTGAGACGGAGTTGTTTATCGTTATGACGATGTACAACGAAGACGAGGTCTTGTTCACTAAAACAATGAATGCGTAAGATAATATCAGTTATCGAGGTCTTGACCAAATACTCATTATCATTTTATTCTTTTGCTAGCGTCATCAAGAATATTGCACATCTTTGTACCCGGAACAGGTCGAAGACGTGGGGCCCAGATGGCTGGAAGAAAGTCGTTGTGTGCGTGGTCTCCGACGGTCGCTCCAAAGTCAACAAACGCACTCTTCACGTACTCAGTCTTGTCAGTAACGCCTCCTGAATCTACTGGCTTTTTTTCTTTCTCAGTATAATCTTCTTTAGATGGGCTGCTTCCAAGAAGGTATTCCCAAAGACTCGGTAGCAGGCAAAGACGTCACTGCCCACATTTTTGAGTAGGTTATTTATCTTTCTATCATCTGTACTTTTGAACTAACGTGCCGTTCTCTTAGATATACTTCCAATGTCATTGTTTCCGACACAGGTGAAGTATCTCAGGGAGCTTGCCCAGTGCAGATCATTTTCTGCCTCAAGGAGCAGAACAAGAAGAAGCTAAATAGTCATCGCTGGTTCTTCAATGCTTTTGGTCCTCTTATCAAGCCAAACGGTAAGTTCGTTAAACACATTGTGAGACCACGCGTATTAAGTAAACAAGTCTGCATTCTGCTCGATGTTGGTACCAAGCCCACCGGAACTTCAATCTACGAGCTTTGGAAATGTGGGTGATTGCACTGCCACCAGTAGGACCTGATCTCAATATGTATCAGGCTTCGACAAACACCCCAGCGTCGGAGGCGCCTGTGGCGAGTAAGTGATACTGTTGAAATACTTCCGCCTGTCTGCTGACATTGTATATATCATAGGATCTGTGTAGACACTGGAAGGGGCTGCAGTCTTCTTCTAACCAGCCCCCTGGCCGCGTCTCAGAATTTTGAGGTACTTGATATTTTAGTTATGCCACTTTCCCCCGATTTACCACTGTGTATAGTATAAGATGTCCAATATCCTGGATAAGCCATTGGAGGTCCGTTCCTTAAATATCACTATTTTCCTGTGACCTGATGAACCTCTCAGAGTGTGTTCGGTTACATCAGTGTGCTCCCCGGTGCCTTCAGTGCGTACCGGTACCGTGCATTGCTGAACGGTCCGGATGGTAAGGGTCCCCTTGCTTCGTACTTCAAGGGCGAGACCATGCATGGCGGGTCCAGCAGTGCTGGATTATTTGGTATGCATATTTCGGCTTGACCTCTAAAAAAGAAATTGACGGATAATCATCTTCGTTTCCAGAGGTATGTAGTATCGTCCTAAATGTGGACCAGGTTGCTAATATCCAAACTGCACTAGAGAAACATGTACCTTGCTGAGGATCGTATCCTATGCTTTGAAATAGTGACCAAGAAGCGTGAGGGTTGGACGTACGTTCTAAGTTCACCTACTTTTTGGGCTCGCTCACTATTGCATTCAGTTTGAAATACGTCAAGAGTGCCAAGGCTGCCACAGACGTGCCCACTACCGTAAGCACAATATGCTCTTAAGCCACTTCCTGTATTGAGGGTCTACCTCTAATATAGGTTCCCGAGTTTATTTCTCAGCGTCGTAGATGGTTGAATGGTTCTTTGTTTGCTTCCATCCACGCGACCGTTTTCTTCTTCAGGATCTGGACATCCGGGCAGAATTTCTTCCGTAAAATCGTTCTTCAGGTATTTACCTCCCTATCGTATGTCATTCGGCTGCTTATATCAGTATTCCGCTAGGTGGAGTTCATCTACAATGCTATACAGCTTATTTTCACCTGGACTTCCCTCGCTAACTTCTACCTCGCCTTCTATTTCGTAAGTACATCGAGCAATTTTGGGCTATCGATCCGGGTCTAACACTCCCTTAGCTTGTCTCATCGGCTACCTCGAATTCGCAAACAGATGCCTTCAACTTTCTCAGTGCTGGAGCTGGAAAGAACGTGTTTGAAATCTTTTTGAACCTTTACATCGGCATCGTCTTCGTCGTTCTTGTGTGTTCTCTCGGGAATAGACCACAGGTGAGAGTCAACATGGATGTGCTTTCACACTTGTCTGAGCCACCTTGCAGGGTTCTAAATGGATGTACACGATAGCTATCGTCCTATTCGGACTCTGCAACATCATCACTATGTGGTGTGCAGGATTCACCGTCTATCTGGCCGTACCCCACACCGCGGCAGGCTGGCAGGACCTGCCTGAGTAAGTCTGATATATGGTATATCACGCGGCCCAGACTTGAATTCAATTTACTTTTTCAGACTTATCAAAACAAACAGGACCCTCCAAGAAATACTTATCGCCCTGTTAGCTACATATGGCCTTTACTTCATCACCTCGTTCATGCACTTCGAGCCGTGGCACATGTTCACTAGTTTCATACAGTACATGTTCCTCCTCCCGTCCTATGTCAACATCTTGATGATGTACGCCATGTGCAACCTCCATGATGTTACATGGGGTACGAAAGGAGACAACGGCGCTGCCAAGGACCTCGGTGGGGCGAAGAAGATTAAAGGCGAGAATGGCAAGGAGATGTTGGAAGTTGAAATCCCAACTGCCCGTGAAGATGTCGACCACTTGTGGGCGGCTGCACGGAATGCACTCAAGACCAAGGCTCCCGAAGAGAAGCAGCACCGTGACGCTGCTACCAAACAGGCCGATCACGACAGAAACAGCCGTACTAATGTCGTACTCGCATGGGTTGGCTCGAATATGTATGTTTTCCTCGGGTATGCCTCCCTTTCAAGTGCCTTTGTTGACAGGTTTTGTTTCCAGGGTTATGGTCGTTCTTTTCACATCAAGCGCTTTCAATGACTGGGTCGCACAACATGTGGGAGTAGCTAGTGGGACTAGTTTTAACCCCTATCTTACTTTTTTGTTCATTGCCTTGTAAGCTCAAGACTCGTCCTCTTTCGCTTTCGTGCTGACTTCATTGATCCTTCAGTGCTGGATTATCGGCAATCCGTTTCCTGGGTTCGTTCCTCTTTCTCGTCTTCCGATTGTTCGGCTTTTAAGTAGTAGCTCCTGGATTGTATTTTGACCTTAAGTTAACCAATATCGATATCGGTTGTATTTGCTGTTACATATCACACTTACTCTACCTGTTTTAACATGGATATTGTTTACTTCTCCACAACATAAAATCTCTGGAAGCCTTCTTTTTCGGATGTAGTTCCTTGTGTTCGCACTTCTGAGCCAGTCTGATGCCACAAGGCAGGTGGGTCCTCATTGAAAAAGTCATATTTGTCTGATGGACCTCGAGTACTACTTGGGCTTATATGATTACAAATATATAGTACTTAATGCAAGAGCAATGCGGGCGAATTCGAGATGAGTGGGAACAAAAAAGGGTGGCAGGAGGAGGGTGGTGCTTGTCGTCCAGCTAATCACGATCGAGTGAGTGAGACAAGGTCGAATTCACTCTAGGCAAAACCATCTCGAACTGCGAGGCGTCAAAACTCCGCCGTGAGGTTAGAGACGACCTCATCGATCGTTGGGGGGATGAAGACAAAGCGCCGTTCCGGGGTGGCGAATTCGAGCTGGACAAATCAACCGAACCCGATGCGAGCTTCGATCTCATGGATTGCCGAGACTCGTTCCGTGACGGGTTGATGTACTGTTGTGGGATCTGTGGACTCGGCGGGATATCCGGAGGAGGAGAGACCACAGAACTTCGCGATGAACCGAAATTCAGTGTCCCAGGTCTTTTACCGCGAGCGGTGCTACTAGCATTTGTCCTCTCCGTGCTTGGCAAGTCTGTACTTGCCTGGAGTTCAGGCATCGGAGGGGGCGACGGAGTGTTTGATGTTGCCGATCTCCATCCCTTCAGAATCGATTTCCGAGCGACAGGTTTCTCCTTCTCCGGTGGAGGCACATTGACCGGAGGAATGGGTGGCGGAGGAGGCGTGCTCGCACGAGGGAGATCTAGGGATTGCGGGATGGGAGATGGGAAGGTTGTAGGCGAGGTTGGTTGAGCGGACTGAGATGGCATCCGACGTATAGGGTATGGTGATTCCTGGTCAAATAGTAACCCACCCACTGATGCACTTCCCCTGGAGGGTTGCATTTGTGCCGCAACAATGGCAGCATGGCCTGGCCTTCCGCTATAAGGCATAGTCCTCTGCTGTGGTTGAGGAACTCCCAATTGCTGGGGAGGAGAAGCCGGCAGTTGCTGAGAAGGCGGAGGCACTGGCAATTGTTGAGGTGGCGCACGAAGTGGAAGTTGTTGGGTCTGTACATGAGGTTGAGGAACTGACATATGTGGAGGTTGTGGAGATGGTGGTAGATCACGCGATCGTGGGGGCGGGGGGAGCTGAGGAGAAAACCTGCCATTTGTGGGAGTGAGTGGAGGTAGGTCCAGCCCTTCTTGTGATGGACGTTCCGGACGTTGAGGAGTCTGGGTTGATGGTCTTCCAGCTGCAGTGGGAGTAGGAGATGGAGGCGGAGGCGGAGGCGGAGGTTGTGATGTGGGGGCATTCTTGCCACTCTTCCTCCAGAGTCTCTTGATCGTATTGACAGTCATCAAAGTGGAACGATTAGCTGGTTTAGCAGTTGTTTCCTCCAAAGTGATGGAATCCGCGGAGAAACGACTTGTGGTTGCTGAAGAACTGCTGCGTGTCCGGCTGTGCGCATCTTCCGTTATGCTACTAAGAGAAGACGAGGGTTGTGCGGGAGACTCAGACTCCCAATATGTCGACGACCGCCCGACCGGACTGGATGAGAAGCGGCCGAAAGGATCGGGGGAGAGAGGAATAATCGGTGATTCCAGAGTACCAGGTGGTCTGGATGTTAAATAGCCTTGCTCCTCTTCAAGAGCGCGTTTCCGCATCTGTGACTCTGCCGACATTTCAGACGATGATAATCTGGTGCTGGCGACGAATGACGTCGGAGCCGAGGTGGTGACGCCATTGACTGCCAACCTGGGAGGCGAAGGAGGCCCATCTGGTCGAGATGAAGGCATGCTCACAGGGGAGTCGTTCAGAGACGCGAAAGGGACTGCCGGCCATGCTGTTTTTCCCTTCGTTTCTAAAGAATCTCTATTCCTGAGGATCGGTCAGCATGCAGCGAACGATAAGATTGCAGATGAAACATACGAGTCGTCTGTCACCTCCGACTGCCGAAGGAGCCTAGGAGAAGACCCTTCATTCCACTTGCCTGGCGACAGAGATGCGGACTTTGGAGATGGAGATAACGTCGCTGAGAGACGACGATTTTGCTCTTCTGCAAAATCAGTTTGCAGTATACGAGGTGAAAGCTGGGCCATTGTCTGTGCAAAGCTTTAGCCGCGAATCATGCATCAGGTAAAACAACGTAGCGCACTCGTTCGATTTCGTCCAGTTGAGCTTTCATCAAGAACTGGCTTCGACGCCGGTCGTTTGGATCACTATCGTCAAACTAGGGGGAAAGCAAAACGTAAATTGTACAGCATGGGCAAAAGACGATGCCCACTCACGTCCAGTCCTAGGTCTAGATCATCGAAAACAGCGCCTTCTCTCTTGTTCTCTTCAGGACTTCGCACCGTTATGTGGGTCGCATACATATCATCCTCCACCGCAGTCCGCTCTCCACTACCGCTAGCAGAATCCTCTCCGGAAGAAGGCCCGGACAAGTACGCCAAGTGTGTACTCCCTGCGCTGCTGGGCATTGGACTGGATTCAGTAGGCACAACCAGATCCCTGGTGCCCGTATTAGGCACGATGACAAGGGGTGGAGGTATATGTTTCCTGCTACTGGTTGGCGAGGAAGACCTCTTGCTAGGGGGTGATGGTGGGTTCGTAAATGACAGCTGAGGACGAGACATCTGATCCAACAAATCGTGGACTTCATCCTCCTCCTTGCCCAGATGTTCATATTCAGACACTGGGGAAGTTGAAAGGACAGTCAGGTCGGCGGCATCCTCGGCCACCGGAACGACGTTTAGATTTGTTTCACCGCCTTCGGCAGGTTCGTCATTGTCTTCAGGTTTGTGGAATGACTCGTAGATAGCTGAGGTGGGCATCGGCTGTTGAAGTAATGCTGCACCCTTGGATAACATAAGGCTCGAAGCTTCCTTATTTCCAGTGACAAGAGTGATGGGCGGATATTTCTCCTCCGGCTTCTCTTCCTGATTCTCTTCACCCTCGTTTATACTATGCTTCCGACCCGCTCTGCTCTCTGTACGTTTCACGTGGTTCATCCGTCGACTTCTCAACCAGGGATCATACCATGCTGCTTTCCTTCGATCGATGTCGAACTCCATTTTTGCCAGGATGGGAATTACGGATGGGGAATTGAGTCCTGGTAAGTCGAGCGAATCCTGGCGAGTAGTTGGATCTTGAAGGAACGAATGAGAACCGGTAGAGGTATCTGGGGTTTCGGGGTCGGACTGGGAAACCGAGGAAGAGGAGGGCGGGGCATATTTTGTGGGTGAGCGAGTATCAGAAAAGGTGGAGGGTGTTGATGGGGACGGCGTGAAGGGTGATTGTAATGGTTGATGATGGGCAGAATCCATGCCAATCGTGGAAATAAATGGTCGGAGGGGCTGGCTATCTTGCGGCAAAGACGGTGTTGAATGTGCTCCATTAGACAAAGTGAATATATTCGGAGTATGACTTCTGGAAGGGGGGAGCAGATAGTCATCCCGTTGTTCTGTCTTCATGACACGAGTCCATAGGTGTTTCCATATTTCTTCAGAAAGCCGTGGGCCAAGCTCATCCCCTTCATCGTCTTCCAGCCCCACATGCGGCGTGGATCCCCGCCGTAATGGTACTTTTGCGGATGAGACAAGGTAAAGAATTAGGCCAGTCGTGCTGGGAAGAGCATATTCCTTGGCAATTGCTGCAAGCTGCGCCTGGAGAGTTGAATACACTGGCACAAGTGTTCCTCGGGAAAACTGAGTGTGGTAACCAGAAGCAGTAACCGGGGGAGGTGTAACATCAGGGTCTTCTTCCGATTCGTGGAGAAGATGCAGAGGAGGTATAATATGCAGGAGGTATCTCGAGACTGACGGTGAGTAAGACGCCATTGAAACCGCAGAAGATGGACTTGGAGAACGACGCAAGGTATCTAGCGGGTTCAGGGTATCTAGCAGTGAGCGATACATGAATGGGACCCCATGGTACGCTGGAGGTACAGGAATTGATACACCGAGTGCGTTGGCAAGTTTGGCCAGCCTATGAGGAGATAGAGGTGCCTTTGGAGGGGCCCATGCCGGTGATACCGCAGCAGATTGCGACTGATGCGTTCCGTGGTCGTTGGACGTACTATGATTTGACATGATGTACGTCCGAGTCGTTACACTGCGTGATTAAGCACAAAAGAAAAGAGAACCTAGACGGGCGAATTGGAAGGTGCGCTATGACATGAATCAATAATGCTATTTCCAACAAGTCAGTAATTGCACAAAGTCAATCAGGTTTGGGAACCCACGGATCAAATGTATATTGCTCCCCCGTTGATCCTGAATATAGCAGACTGCCCCGTTCTTCCCGTTCAAAGTGTACAACTGCCGCGTCGTCGCGAGAAGACAGGATGCAGAGTCGCAGGGTTGCAGCCTGAGAGATTTTTTCGAGCCAAATCAGGAACACTTTACGTTGCCAGTCATTAATTGTCCGACAAAAGTTCTGCTCGCTCGTCCTTCCCAACCATCAATTACCGTCACTAGGACTTGACAGCTGCCCGACAGTGCGTGTGAGGCCCGCTCAGACAAGGTATCGTATTCCAAGTGGGACGCGTTCAATAAAACGACTTGATCTCTTGAACCCAAGAGCATTCAAACACTCTAGATGCTCTCTCTCGGTGTGCGCGCGCCTGACGGCCTTGGGGCTGCAATATCATCAGGAGCTTCTCCTGTCACACATCACTC
This sequence comes from Tricholoma terreum, assembly GCA_003316345.1. NCBI lineage: Eukaryota > Fungi > Basidiomycota > Agaricomycetes > Agaricales > Tricholomataceae > Tricholoma > Tricholoma terreum. The sequence goes on from QFEU01008979.1 coordinate 46,412, forward strand.
TACTTCCTGTCGGGTTGATCCCATCAGGATACACAGAGGCCCACGGCGCTCTAGTTGCAATGTCTCCGCCCCTCGCCCCTCCGATACCGGAATGTTTCAGCTTCGGGTGGGTGATGCAATATATTAACTTGTGATCATGATGAGGAGTCATTGGAGAGTCCGCGCCAAATACGACGTCACCCAGTTTGAGGAGCCGAACTATACTACAACTAGTAGACAGAATAACGGAAATGTTCCTGTACAAAGTCAAAGACTTTTAAGCCAAACAAGATGTTTTGATCGGTTGAGTGGCGCCGGTTGTTTTTTGGTTCTCGTCCTTTGGGAGGACTCAAGTACCGTTGTTACCTTCTATCCGTAGTCCCGTTGTTTCTTCCTTTTCTCTCTCTCTCTCTCTCTCTTCTCTTCTTTTCCCTTCACGATCTCAAAACACGCCTTTTCACGAACTTTGCCCTCCAACGAACTCTCTACGAACCTCGTATCTCTATCTCTCAATGGACCAGCAGCAGCAGCAGCAACAACAGCCGCAACAGCACCATGGTATACCAGATGATCACAATACTATGAATGCACCACCGTATGGCTTCTACTCTGAGCAGGACCCTTCCTATAGTCTCGGCTATAGTCCTCAGATGGCACCTTATCAAGTTCACCAACCTCGTGGGTGCAGCGCTGTTGTTATTTCACTGAAACCTCGTGCCCATCTGATAATCTTCGTCTTATTGTATCCAGGCCACCTGGTGCCAGACCTGCAGCACCAAGGCATCCAGCCCTACCACAACCTTTCCCTTATATCACCACATCAATATCCTGCACCCGGCGTGTACTCTTCACCGCCTCATGTTTCCCTTCCCCTTTCAACTTCCCCACCTCCGCCCTCCCCTGATATGTATGACCCCTTGTCTCCTCCTGTTTCCGGATCAGAGACATCGGCAGACGGAATCTACCACCACTCCAACAGCAGTGGTGCAAATTCCCCCTCATCCTCTCGAGGCAACAGTTTGGTTCATCGCCACATTCGTTACAATCCTACCCCCTCTCCCACGAGCTCAGCGGGCCGTCCTCGACGTGGCCGTTCACAGGATTCTGACGACGAGAACGATATGGGTGTTGCATTCACGGAAAACCTCGCTCATTCCAGGAAAGAGGCTACTCGGAGGCAAAGGATAGAAGCGGAACAACGAAGGCGTGATGAACTACGGGATGGCTATGCGAAACTGAAGGAAGTGCTGCCCATCTCCAACCAAAAGAGCTCTAAGGTTTCACTTTTAGAACGAGGTCAGTGTGCATTCGCCATATTTCCCAACCTATATTGACCCTAGTGAACGTTTCAGCCACCAATCATATCACTGCTCTTGAGAAAGCGAATAAGGAGATGCAGGCTCGTCTCACTGAGTTGGATCAGGAGATGGTCAGGCTACGGGCCATCAACGAAAAAATCTCTCTTGGATCCACAGAGACTCCTTCTCCGGGCATGTTTGATGGCAGGCCACTGTCGCCCCCACCTGATGGGCCCCCAGCACACTCTCTAGCCTCTGTCAGAGGTCAGGAGCCCCCATCCGAACATTCAAGTCCTTCTGCATCGGAGGGTGGCTTTTGAGCCATGCTCGCCCTCATACGGCAGTTAAATCTACCTTTCTGCTTAATCTTCCGCGCTTGTTTTCTTTCTTCTCACCGATTTCACTTGCGCCATTTTCTGTTCTATTTTTCTTTCTCTCTCGGGCTTCACACTTGGGATAGGAAGTGGTATTTGTTATCGATATCACCTGGTCGAATACACGGTGCTGGGACTGTTTACAGCGCGGTGCGCAACCAAGACTGTCCCCCGACCGGCCCTTTGCCACCCTTGTGAGAACACTTACAACTTGATGTTGTGGGTAGGTCTGCGGGACTTTTCTCTGTCAGCCGGAGCAACATGTTTGATCAATACGTCACATGTCATCTCGTTGATCGATGATCGTCCTTCCAAACCCGCAGCACCCTGGCATTCCTGGCGAATTCACATTATTTCTGGCCACAGCAAAAGCTCCGTCGGCGCCACGTTTTATTTGGATATATACTCGCCTTTCTTCTCGATGTGCAGTCGATCTAACTCCTTCCATATGAACGACCCGAAACCCTCTCCGCCAAATCACATCGACAACGGCTGTAGAGGTGCCGCATCGCACAAGAGAACCGCGAATGACTGAGGATCCTTCATCGATGGAGGACACGAACGACCGATAATTCTTGACGAACGGACTTTATTACGATTTAGGGATCAGAGCGAGCAGACGACCTGATTCGACGATGCTCGCCGCGTGATGCTGGGGAGTACGACCAGGAGGGTTACTCTGTCGTCTGTTGATTCAATGACGATAACTTGGCATGTTTCTCTCTTGACGAGGAGACGACACGTTGTGTTCGAGCAGCGGTTTGGACTTGGAATCTTGTTTTTGGACTGCGTTTCCCTTGAATGAATTGAACGGATGTATATCTCTCGTAGGTAGTTAAAAAGCTTGGTTTAGTCACAAATCTATATATGAATTTGCTCATCGATACATCTTGCAATGTCTTATTAACGGTCTGGAACGCAAAGGTGATGTTGCGGTTGCAGAGAGACTCTCAGCAAGAGAGATGAAGCGCGATTAATCGATTGCCTATCGATGGACAATACGATATACACGTGCGAACCACGTTGCTATCTAGTGACATGCTCATGGTTCTGTTGAGACAAAGAGTTCCTCTTTCTTGCTTGCAAGATCACAACGGCTGGTGACACATGGCAAAGCCAAAAACAGCGATAAAGTTGATGGGGACAATCCAACGGGCGGTGTCCTCACGTTCTGGTGGTCGAAATACAATAACGAACGACGATCGGGAACGGCGTTTCACCGCTGGCGATGGCCGTATTTATTTAATTCCGGGGAACAGATAAGTAGGAATGCCAATGTGTATTCGGCGTGTCATATCAGTCCTAATGGAAAATCTAAATGCAAGCTTAGGCTACGACCTATATGATTAGAGTATCATAGCCTCGTGGATCCCTGCTGGCGTTTGAAGCATTCATGCACTTCGTCCGCTCAGGATTAAGCATGTCATCCCGCTTGCAGATAATCGTACCTCTTAGCGACTCAAGTCCGACGACACGGGACGGATCAAGTGCTCTTAATTGGATTGGTGTTAAAACCGGGGCGGGAAAGACAGAGATAATCCAGGGGGAACGAGGACTTAACCCCAAGGGTGACCCACGGTCCAGAACACGAATTCAAGCGGCCGCATAAACACCCTATAGGCAATAGTGAGGACGGATTGGCGCTACCTCTTCCCTACATAAGATAGAGAGAAGGAGAAGGACCTCAGCCATCCGAATAGCACAGGTGAGATTGGAACTCGAGGCAGATCCTCAGGATAATGAACCGACCACGGTGCGCAGGATTGAGTCCGCAAACAGATGGAGATATCGCGATAGAGATGTCATGATAAATGGAGATGTCATAGGTATGATTACTGGAACAACGCGTTAATCGGGCGAGCCGATGTACCGGTGATTGGCACCCGAGAGAATCTAGCCTTAGGCTTGTACTAGTACTTATGAGTCACGACAGGAGGGACGACGGCAATGAGTGCAGCAGGTAATAGACTTAGAGTACTAAGATTAGTTCAGATGGTGTGGCGCCATTGATAGTGTAGCAAGGAGTGTGGCGATGGTGCACAGACCATCATGAATGCAGCTACGCATGCGGAGTCGGCCCACATAATGAAGCTGGCCGTGCACAGAAGTTCATTCTAGAACACTTCAAGATACCCTTCCGGAACTTTTCACAGCAATTGAAAACGGAAGACACCGTCGACGAAAGGAAATTCCAGAACCGGAGTACATGTGTAAGAGTTAGAAGACTTGTGGTGTGTCGTGACAGAAACTTTCAGAGATCCAGATCTTGTGCTCTTCTCAAAGTGAAACATATTCGCGCCAAAACGTCTAACGGCAGCAGTGGACACCCTGAAAGCCCAGAGAGTGTTTTGAGTAAATGTGTTGAAAAGGTACGGGCAGTCAGTTGACGAGTCACATTCCATTTGTCTGTCACAAAGTAGTATGAGTTCGTCTCCCTTTCGCTCCACTGTCATAGAGTGCAGCGGCGACCGCGGCCACGACGACGGCTAACGAACACTGAGTGCCCGGCTACCCTTGTACTAACACCATCTCTTGACTCGCGGTCATTTCCTTCTCGTGCGATACCTCCCGGCGTGTGATCTGCAAATGTGGTGCGTGGTTTTTGCCTTATCTTATCCAAAGCATTCGCTTCTAAAACGTCACTGTCCACTAGGTGTGATAACTGTCTATTGATTTTGCCTTTAGTATGTTCCGGCTTGAGCCAAGAGTCGAAACGTCTGGTGATACATTTATGTTTACCCCTGTAACAGAGAGGCGGGGCCATGGCATGGGCGCTTTGGATCGCCGTAGGTGCCCACTGTCCGACTATGAATTTGAATTGAAGTCTCCGGCGGCTGGACCATCGTAGGCCTATAGTATTGCTGGCGGCATCTTCCTGATCATGTATGGCCAATTCTTGTTCTTCAACTACCCAGAATGGTGGGTATGACATCGCAAATGGAGCCCATACTCGCATTGAGTATCACGATCCAGGCAAATATACGGTGGAATTGGCTTGACCATCGGCTCGACTGCAATTATCAGCATTGTGGCTCTCTCCAACGTATGGAGTCGCCTGATTGCCTGCTTTGACGATTGACTTCCACTACGTTTGTACAGCGATCATATACATGGACACGAGTAGCAAAGACTCTTTGGCCCGTCGTGATCGTTATTTCCGCCATCCGAGCAATTGCGATGATTGTGGAGCTTCAACGCGGGTAAGTTCCTCTGTCCCCTTTCCTTGAAATTTTCGCTCCCGATCGGTATACACCGATCGTCTTTTTTGACGTCGCTTATCGTTACCTCCGTCGGCAGCAAAGACAACATTGTATGGGAATGCAATAACGGAGGACAGCTCTGGCCCGGAGCCGCTGCATCTGATGGGTCGACTTCCAGCACTATGAGTATCCCGAGTGGCTTTTGTGGGACCGGGTTCTCTAGCCTGAACGCTGCCTTTATTATTGCCCTTGTGATCGACCTATTCTGCCAAGTTCGTGTGACCATTTTACGCTTCCCGGACCGTCCTGATGGGAAGTGACACACAGATATATATGTATTTCTTAACCTGGCGGTTCTCTAAGCGGTTGGAGCATTACGCAGGGATGAAGGGACCGTTCCATGGAGGCGAGTGCTTTTCCGTTTGCTCTGTTAGCTTTTTCTCGAAACACTTATGCTGTAATGGAAGCAGGATATTACAATGCATAGGTGCTTGTGTTTGTCCACCTGACTTCCCACGTCTTTCCCCGTCTTTGGCATTCGCTCTTTTCCTTCGGACACTTTTGTCAAATTGTGTATTTGACGTACGTTTACGCCACTCATGATGATTACGACAGCCAGCCTCCCTGGATTTACGATGGTTTATTTTCAATGACAAAGTTTATATTGTTCATTTGGTGATGTCAATGGCATCGAGATGAGAGCGCTTTGCCGTCCGAAATGTGACAAAATAACCATAGGCGTCGAACGTCTTTGCCCATAAGGACATTAAGCACTCGAGGAAAGGCTAGAAGGAGGAGCGAATCTTGATCGGACCAATAAACAGCAACAGCAGTGGAAACAAACTGTAAAGCGATGAGATTAATGTTATTTGGGCATTAAAAAAACGTTCCCGTGCCGAGCTGCAAAGCGCCAGACAGGCAGGCACAAGATCCATGTCATTTCTGTGACGATTTGTGACCAGCCAGAGGAATGGGGATTTACTTTACATGGGAAATCTAGGTTATAGGGCAGGGCAGACGGGATGCAGAGAGTATCCTCCTCGGAATTCGGATCATGATAGTATTAGATTGATGGGAACACATCGATATGGGAGTAGCCGATTGCGAGAAGGGAGCCAAAAAGGACGAGAGAATGGTGGGAGATTCCCAAAGAGCCCGAGCTCCAGACGCAGCAAAGGAGTAGGCTTTAGGCGAGATGAGGGAAAGATGAAGTGTGAGGAGGTGAAGGGGATGTGAGACGGAGGGAGAGATAGGGGCCGATGTCAAGAGATTCGAAGAAGTGTGGCGGGGTATGTGAGAGAAGGAGAACTACGAAAAAGGAATACATTAGAATACACTGGAATCCCAGTCACTGGAAACGCCGAATAAAAATCCGGTACGAATTGCCTCGAGGCAGATCTTGTTTCGCGGGTCTTTAATCCTAGTATGGTCGAGTCAGCGGACACAGCGTATATAGGTTCAATTCACTTACATCCATTCCCTCATCCCCCTCCTCTCCTCTCATCCCCGCCCTCCTCATCCCCCTTTCCCGCTCTCATATTTCATTGCAGTTGCCACCCCGACCCGTCCTTGTTGTTTTCTTCGGTGAGCACAATGCTTTTCTCCTTGTCCTGCGCCCATAACACAACTCTTTGTCTCTTGCGCCACCTTATATAGCATCCGTCTTTCGACTCATTTATTAGCTGTCTGTATTCCCGGTGAACACACCCCCACACCTTGCAATGGATTTCGAACACTCCAAGAGCCCCAACTTCATCGACTCCATGGACACCGCCTTCACCTACATGGATAACGGCCTCGACTATCTCCAATACGCCCAGTCTCCCTCTTTCGGTGTCCCCATCGGACGTAGGTTCCGTCTACTTGGGCCACACTTGTCTTGCTGTAGTGCTGATCGCGTCTATTTATAGTTCCCGGTTCTTCCGACAGCTTTGGCCTAACAGGAACCATCGGTGACTACACCTACTCCCCGTCCTTCACCGCCGCCTCCCCCGCCCGCCCGTACACACCTCCCGACGGTGTTAGCATCTCTGGGCCCACCCTCGCTTACATAAGCGGAGGTGAACTCTCGTCTGATGGCATGCCCCCTCCGGGCCGACGCAGCCGTGGCAGTGGCACCAACTCCCCTCCTGCCTACCCTGCGACTGTACCCCGCTCCCACCGCTTCAACCCCATCGCTAGCCCAGCCACACGTGCAGTGAGAGGCGCCCACAAGAGGCGAGGAAGCCGCAGTAACGAGGACAGTGACGATGATGACGAAGAGTATCTGGTGACCAGCAACGTAGGCAGCGCTGACTCGTAAGTCTTTTTTGTGATTCCAGATCACTTATTGACTCGGCTTTGTAGGCGCCGCGAGACCATTCGTAAGCAGCGTATCGAGTCGGAGCAAAGGAGGCGAGACGAACTCAGAGATGGTTATGCACGTCTTAAGGAGACTCTCCCCGCGTCTAACCAAAAATCCAGCAAAGTTTCTCTGCTCGACAGGGGTAAGTTTATTCTTCTAATCGATGCAATGTTGCTGACCAACCCTGATCCAGCCACGGGCCACCTCCGCTACCTCGAGACTGTTAAGGAACAGCTCGAGATGAGGCTCAAGTCCGCCGAAGGCGAAGTCCACCGACTTCGAAACGTCAACGAGGCGCTCATGCTGAGCACCGCTAGGCACGCAGTCGCTGCTGGCGCACCCGCGCTCTCAGCGTCAACGTCATTCTGAAACCCCTACTAGCTCAAATCCAACACGACAAAAAAAAATCTCAGACGGCATTTATACGAGCTCGAAACCTGCCAGGACAGGTTACACATACACACACACTGCATTGATTTATGATACGGACTATCGCATTATTCTATCTATTACGCACATCTCACGTTCCCCATTTCCCCCCCACGTGGCTCATCTTGTTGACGCGGGGATTCGCTTTTTAGGCCTTTCTGTGCGTCGGCGACGCACTCCCATGCTGGTTCTGCACCTGTTTTTTCGCAGCCGTGCCGCACACACTCTTTAGCTTTGCTCGAGTTCGAGGTTCTGACCTGTGGTCCCCTCGTTTACTCGCTTCGCTATTGGACGACGTGGAGTTTTCCCACCGAAGATCACGACGATGATGATGGACCCGCGGATCTGGTTGACATAAAGCATCGACTCGACATCTACGCAAGACCTACTGTAGAGCTTGAGGCGCAACATCTCCCTCTTATGAGCGTGAGTGCGTGCCTCGCCTACTGTACGGCGCTTTCTTGCATCTCGCCCCTTTCACACCTGTCGATTGTCCAACGCAATATGCCCCGATCCCGTACAACCCATCATCATGGCTTGAGGAGACGACCACTTAATTGTGGTACCGTACCTCGCCTTGTGCCGATACACTGGCGTCATCCGTCGACCTTCGTTTTCTCTCAAGACACTCTGCAGAACCACTTCCGCATGGACGTCAACTCTAGGCCTTTCCGGAAATAAGCATCCCTGTACATGAGTAGAGCCGCGTCATCGTCACATCATGTATTGCAAGTTTTTATTGATATCACTGATTTATACTGTCTCGCTACAATGTCATTGCTACTCCCACGCATCCCCCCTATCAACTCCTCCGACACACACGCTATCCTTTGTCAAGACATGGCGTCTGATCAACGCCATATTCACGACCTTCCCCACACATCCCTACCCCACGCTTTCCAGTTCCGATTCTACTTTTTCTTTTCAACCTCTTCCGACTTTTTCATTCCTCGGTGGTGGCTTTCGCTATCGTCGAGAGTGGTTCATCGCTGGGCTTTGTATGTCAGCACGAGCTCGTGATGATGGCTTTACAGCACCTGTCGGCAGGGGATGGTATGAATTGGTGCGGCGAGGACGGACTTGATTACGAACGATCGTTGTTCATCGGATTCGGAACACCTCGGATTATTTTCCTCTTCTTCCTCTAACGGCAAATCTTGTGGCTCTCGCGCCTCCACTTTTGATCCTTCTGCCCTCGCCTATCCTCGTCACGGTATGGCTAGTCCATCTCCTCTAACTCGGATTTGAGCTTGAGCTGGCGCTGGACTTTTGGTGTTTGCGTTTCGAGTCGCTTGCTACGCCCGCGGACGATGAACGGAGAAAAACCTGTTGGAAGTAGCTTGATGCTCTCCAGTCTTTCTGCTAGCCGGACGGCTGGGCTTGTCTCCCATCCTTTGAGATATACATCTTACGCTTCGATATGCCCTTCATGCCCCATTGCATCTCATCCCCCGCCACAGATTCTGTGGAGCTATCACCACCTATGTTCATGCATGTTTCGCAATATCCAGACGACAGGTCATTTGCCACTTGCTACCTACCTTTTTTGACTCCGATCCCCAACTTTCCTGCCATCGTTTCATGCAGCTTTGAGATTGTTTTCTACATAGTTCCGTTGTAGTACGATTTCTGTGTTATCCTACGACGCCAATGAAACGATCCTTTTATGAACTCTCATCTGATGAATCGGCGTGATCTTCCTTATCGGTCGATGAACTTCGTCATTTCTTGCTTCTACTCCACAATCGCTGTCAGCTTTACCACGACGAATTCTGCAACATGAGTACTAATGATATACCTGCTATGCGTCGGCAGCTCAAGATCAAGGCTGGCGTCGTCAAGAGGTAAGGTTTGGCTACTGATACCTCTAATTGCAAAATTCTTTTTATGGCTGCTTAGATTGGATAAAGAGAACTCTTTATATAAAAAGGAGACTGAAGACCAACAGCGAAGACTGGACAAGCTGAAAGCAGACGGCACCAATGATGATGATTGGGAATGGAAACTCAAGAACGGGGTACGTTATTCTACCGTGCATATGATATCATTTCCTCGGCCGAATGTCTACGATAGAAAAAGTTGCTGGAAGAATCCAACAAGATGATCATCGACTCCGTTGCTCGTCTCCAGCTAGCCGTGACAGACTTGAGAACAATTGTCGTGCGTCCGAGTGGTGCCCCCCATCTCCTGGCCGATGTTAATGGCACCCTCCCTCTTACAGAATTCGGCGACTAAAGAGGACCAGCTTGCCGAAGATAAGGAATTTTTGAACGCAAAGGAAATCCTGGAAGTGGCTAGTGCTTGAATGCAGGCGATTTCAGTATGATACCCTAGAAAAAAAGACCACTAAGTATGCGACTCACTATGTATTACCATCGACCAAGTTTATTCATGCATGGCGGAACTGGAAACATTCGCTGCTGCATCGTGACGAGCTTTCATCCGCGTTAGCGCATTCAATATTCCCTTCCACGCATCACGTTCAACTCTTTCCTCCTGGAGTCCCCGATTTTTCTGGAGTGAGTTGCCCTCGGAAGGAAGACCTACGCCAAGTGATGGCGGTACGAACCCTGGCGGTGGGGCGATGATCGCAGAAGGGGATATCCTAGAATGTCGAATATGTGCTAATGAGGATCGCATCGCACCTTGTATAGCCTAGAATGGACGAGAGCGTGAATAAAGGATGATTGATACATAGGATAATACTCACGTCGAGGCGCTCAAAGTATTCGCTGACCTCCAACACGAACTGTTCTGACCTTTCTTCGCCTTGTGGAAGATTGTCATCTGGTCCATCCGTTTGTGGTAGAGTAAGCAGTGAGATGGAGGATGCGGCTAGTTGGAGCAGACGAGTGATGTCCTGTTCATGTCAATAGAAAACGCTCCTGCGTCTGATGATCATCGCACTTTTTCGACCTCCCCTAATGCGTAGATCTGACGAGCTGTTCGGCTTGTGGTCCATATTGGATCTATCTCGACGCCGTCTGGCTCTTGCTCGGGCGTCGTTGCCATGGTAGTATTTGGGACTCGGAAGTCAGGCCTTCAAGATCAGACAATGAAGTAAGTGATGATCGATGATCGATGATCGTTGAATTCAATTGTATTCAAGTTATACATACAACCGACATCCGAGTCTATTGTTACAACGTTAAAAACTACAACGTTTACAGTATCCTGATGGACTACTAATCGTCAGAATCATGCTTGCGGTGACGGCGACCGTGGTGACCACGTTGTCGCTCCCCGTCAGAATCGCCATCGCGGTCTCCACCACTGATGTTGAGTCTTTCAGCACCAAAAGTCTCGCCGCCGTAGCTAGGGGCGTAGCCGGATGACCCGCCATATTCGGAAGAACCATACTCGTTTCCACCACGCCCAGAGGATCCGTATGAGCGTTCCTCATTTCCAGATCGTCCCCCGCCTGATTGTCCACCTCGGCCATATCCAGATGAGTTATTTCCGTCTTCTCCTCGGCGGGATTCATAAGAACTTTCCTCGTTTCTTTTGCTTTCATATCCTCGGCTTCCATATTCTTGGGATCGTCCCTCCTCCCCACCATATCCGGATGCACCGTATGAATATTCCTCATTTCTGTGTTGCCGCCCGCCTTCGTCTGATCGTCCACCTCGGTTATGTCCAAAAGAGCCATGTTCGCCTTCTCCTCGGCCGGATCCGTAGGAGCGTTCATTGCTTCCACCTGTATAGCCGCCTTCATCAGACTGTATCTCGCTCCTGCCATATCCGGAAGAGCTGTACTCGGTTCCACCGCGACCAGAGGACCCGTAGGTGCTCTCGGTTCTTCCATACGCTGATGAACCGAATTCGTCTCCACGATGCGACTCACGGCTGGAGTGGGTAGTTCTTTCTCCGTAGCTATCCGACTGCCCGTAAGAGCCGCCAGTCTCTTGACGTCCAGAACTACCATAGCCCCCACGACCAGAAGTATCATTATCAGAACGTCTGGATCCATATTCGCTTTCCCTCTGAGATTCTCCATATGTACTGCGCTGAGTAGGCTCGTCACCGTGACGCGAGTAAGAGCTCTCTTCTTGGCCATAGCGACTGGTCCTGACCTGCGACTCTCCTCCGCCGCCATACGAACTATCCTTGGTGCGCGTGCCGCCGTAGCCCCCCTGGTTTTGAATTTGCTTGTAGTCGTTACGGCCTTGGGTGGCGGAATACCCACTTTGGCCATAAGAAGATTCAGTGCGAGATTCTGGGAATTAGTCATGAGCGAGAGCCAAGCAGTGCCTTTCACCAAAAGCGCATACCGCCATATTGACCGCCACCGTATTGACCTTGTCTTTGCTGCTTCCCGTAGCTACTACTAGTGGCACCGTGGCTATGACCTCCGCTCCCAGGTTCAGTCTCATCCTCAGAGCCAGGTCGTTTGTTGGTTCCATTTCGGACACTTTCCTGGATATAGGGTGATGAGTACTCATACCTGTATCCTCTTACTGGAAGCACGGACCTTGGTCAGGGCTTGAACGATTGTTCGTGTTTCCTCAGATCCTAGACCACCAAGCCATTTCTCCATATGTTCGAACATAAGCTGCTGAATGCGGGATTGACCCGTTGCATAATATGGGTGATGGAAGGCCTCAAGGATCTGGAGCAGTTCGTTGAGAAATAGGACAACATTTGCATCTGTATTACAAACCTGGTCAATTATTTGGTCGGGATCACTGTCATCAGACCAAGCCTACAAAGCGGGTAAGAGACATAGGTTAGTATATGTAAAGATCCACGAACCGGTACAAGAAGGTTGACGGTGTTTTCAACAACGATCTGGGCGATCTTACCCGCAGGCTCATTCAGAATGAGGCCAAAATGATCCTATCACGTTTGTCCCAAGATTAGTAAACGAACGCCAGGTCAAAAACAGAAGTACTTTTGCAAGGAAACTGTGTGTCGGATCGGAAGCACGAGGGTTGTCAAAGACCTTTACGAAGTTAGTAGTGTGCACGATCATGCAGTCAGAAGGACAATTGTACTTCATATTGGTCATTGGTGTCGATAACGGCTTTACTACCTTCGCCCAAAACTGTGGTTGCCTGTTGCAAAATCGGCTGCATCGTACTTCAGAAGAAGGTAAGGGGTCCCGCTTATAGAAATACGCACAGCAATGTAAGGTGAGATGATTGTGTACACGTCTTTGAAAAGTGATATCAGCCGTTAGCGATCAATCAATATGATAATAATGGGTTCCTCACAAGCATTCAGAGCAAGCGAAAGCTGGTCAACAAGGTTTTCTAACCCAGGTACCATCTCGATCGTCTTCACAACATCTCTATAGACACCATCGCGCCACTTCAACAAGTCGAGCAGCTGCCGCTGAACCTCCGGCGGTGCGATATTGTCCGGGTCAACGTGATATGCCTTCGATTGCTCTTGCATCTGTTCTCCTTGGCTCATCTTATCATCGCCCCCACCAATGGGAAGTTTGCTTAGAATGTCTTTGATCACTTGGGCATTGTTGTCGCCTTGGGATGCCTAGGTACTTCCGGTAAATCCTCAAAGAGTTGATTTGAGGTTAACATTACTCACGTCATTCATTTTCTGGGTCAGATCAGTTACACTTGATTGACTCAAGTGGCTGTCCAATAAGTGTCATCAAGTCTGGCAGCGTTGAGTGAGATATAAGGAACGCACTCGGTCGCCTCTCCCATGAGGGAGTGAATGAAATCAGCACCTATAAACCAATCAGGGAGGAACTACGATAAAACGCGTTGAAGGATACTTGCCACCGAAAGATCCAGTGACGAGTGGTGGCGCTTGCCCGTTGGGGGTATTGATGACGACTAAGAACTATCTATGAACCTGGAGGAGACATGGGAGGATTGCAACAATACCATCGTCACCAACATGACAGAACACTTCTTCGTGGCCCATTTTTCTCAAGGCAATTTCGCACCAGTTGCTGTGCGCGAGAAGATCTTCCATGGTATGCATGCCCGTGCCTAGAAGGCGGTAAGCTTCCCATAGTTCGGCTCCTTCTCTGCCCTCTGCACGGCGACCGGCCTCGATACATGCGCGGAAGGTACGTCTGATGAAAGCAGTAGAGGTATCCCATCCCTGGCCTTCCGATGCCATGTAATTCTAAAAACGACGATGATTCGAGCGCAGAAGCTTATGGAAGGAGAGGGGTTACCTTCATCCCCGTGCGCTCATCGATCTCGAGCTCGCGATCGTCAACGGGAGGTCGTAGCTTAGCATTGACCTGACGGGCATCACCTTCAGCTGCGGCATATCCCCTGAGGAAGGAGATTGTTAGGAATGGGTTGGTACAGGGCTAGCCTGACGAACTTGGGGTTGTCAATATGTTCCTGCGAAGTGATTGTGTTAGATTTTGTACGGATGGTCTGTCGATAGCTTGACTCACGACAGGCAGGTACACTCCTAGACGGTCAGCCGTAACTTCAAATTCTTCTGTCGCAAAACCGAAAGTCTAAATATATCATTTGTTTGACATGTGAGGCAAGGTCGGTTGTGACAACATTACCATAAACCCAAGAACTGAGATAATCAAGACGATACTATCAGGCGTCAACTTGGTGAGGCCAGCGATATCCATTGCCTGAATCGCGAAAGGTCAAATGCGTCACCGAAAGGACTTCTGACCCATTTACGTACTTGGGAGTAGTCTCTCAACCAATTTCCCTGTAAATATTTGAGTATTAAACGGCAGTAAACACCAGTAAGATGGCACTATACTGACAAAATACACCTTCTTGATGTCGCTCTTGCTGAACTTTGCCCCACCAGCCACATTGCTGACTATGGCATTGGCGAACCCCAGGAGACCACCACCGCCGGCTGCGCGACCAGCAGACTTGACGAGGGTCTCGAGGATACTCTCAATATCACCATGTCTGAATGCTTTATCTGTAAGATGAATGTGTATCAGTCTTGATTCATAGACGATGGCGACTAGATCACCGTTGAGATAAGAAAAATCAGGAATGTCTCCAGCGCCAAAGGCATACGTCTGGATCGGGAGAAGGACGACGATGACTGTGAAGAGCAAGAGGGTCGTGCTTAATTTTGGAGTAAATGGCATTGTAACTTTCGAAGAATGAAATGATGGTTTCGAGTAATCGATGGATGGTGGAGTTTCTGGGGCTTATAACAAGGTTTGCCACAATGGTGATATCATCGATCACAAATCGATCACGATCTTATCTAATCGTGTCAGATCATAGTTTCTTCAGTCTCTGCTCCTGGTTACCCATCGTACGCATCTGCGTTATCTTCTCTGCCCCAAATTGTTCCTTCGTCGCCTTCTTCTCTACCCTACGCGCCTGTCGCTCGGTCTTGACGGCTGCTTTTCTTGCCTTCTTACTTTCTTTAGATTCATCACGAGGTCGAGCAATGGTTTGCGGGCGGCCTGCATAAATATATTACGAGACGGGAACACTGACAAACGAAGGTACGTACTTGTGATGTCTGGGTCGGGATCAGAATGATCGGACTCGTCGGCAGGGGGGTTGCGTGCTGCTCGACCTCGAACTGGTTTGGCTTTCTGAGAAGGGTCGACGACGGTCGGGAGGCCTGTTTTTGGGTCCAATAAAATCTTTGGGACAGGTTTGGAATCGCGAGCGCGAATAAGACGTGGGTGATTTTCTAGATTCGTATACGTCGCTGTTGTGACAAGTTAACTTATAATTCGAGAGACATGAAAGGATATTCACTGAGAATCGTTTCACAGTCCCATCTATCTTTCTTATCATCGTCTTCCAGCGGTGCATAGATATCGTCGCTGTCATCGTCCTCTTCTTCCTCTCCAATGCGTACCCGTTCATCTTGGCCCAGTGCGCGTCGTATGGTGTCAAGTTTCTCAGCGCCAGTCTCACCGGGAAGTTTAGGTTTCAGTTTCCGTCCGAGTTGCTCGTAATCATTGAGAAATTCATCCATCATCGAGTCAAAGTCTTCACGGGACGTGATGAGCTCGGGCGCCTCGTCCGAGTCGCTTTCTTGATCCGAAGAAGGGACATCTTCATCGTTATACTGCTTGAGAATCATCTAAGAACAAAGGAATAAGAAAGGGTGTCATTAAGTGGAATTGGGAATACATACTTGGTCGAATCTTTCGTCGAGCGTTTGGAGAGCCTCATTGCGATACATGGAAGAGCTGCTCATACTGTAGCCTGAAGCATCACTTGTGCCTTTTCGTCGTTTTCTACCACCGATGACAGACATTGTGGGCAAGCCACCAATGGTGTCTCCTCCTTCGGATCCGTACTCGTCGTCACTCTCTCCTTCTTGCGCTGAGTTTTTCTGCGCTTGCTTAAATTGCGCAAATCTCTCTTCCCATTCCTCCTCGTGTGGATGTCCTGCCTTTGCAAGATCTTGGGACTCATTATCCTTGTCCTCTTGGAAGTCAAAATCAACGTCCTCGTGACTGCCTCGTTCACCGTCGCCCACCAGCTCTCCGAAAAAGTCATCAGGGAGTTCATCATCGACAAACGCATCATCCTCCAGTGCTTCCAGTGCTTGTCTTAGGTGCGGATCCATATCAGGCTGGAAGCCGGCTATACTTTCCGGAATGGCCTGTTGGGATTCGTATGTCCTTGGAAGTTCAGATGCAGAAGGCAGAGCCTCTGGGGGGAGATCCCGTAGCTCAATTGCCTTGGTTTTCTTGACTTGCATTTTTGAGGAAGAAGGGGCCTCAATGAGGACACTGTCCACGCCCTCTTCATTAACACCAACTGGCCGTAGATGTTGCATATAGTCGTATTCGGTATCATCGTAGTAGATTCCATAGAGCGCTGCTTCTCCGACATGAGCATCATTCGTTAGATCCGATGATGGCAGGATGGACTCGAGCTCTGCTCGAGATTTTCCCTATGTAAGCGAGATCAACGATAGTCGATGCCATGTTCTCATGATCTTCACCTTTTTTGTATTTTCGCGTTCGAAAGGCTTGAGAACGTGCTTGCTTGCCTCTGAATCATGATAAAGAGGATCCCGTTGCGATCTATGCACGAGCTGGAAGTGTTTTGCACCTGGCTGGCGAAATATTGATTTTGGTGGCATTGGTGAAGCAAGAGCGTCTTACATAATCGAGTCTTCTAGCAGTGACGAACGACTCAACTTCCACTTCTCCCGTTTTTTGTTTTGTTTCTTTGCTGTCCTCGCTGTTGCCACCGTTCCGCACGTTTGATACGGCTTAAACGACCATACCTCTTCTTTATTCCACCCTTTCATCAGCCATGGATGCCCGTGTCAACGTACAACGCGAACACCTTCGTCGTGGCTTCTCCATATACGTCGTCTCCTTTCCATGCCTTCAAAACTTTCCTATTAACTCCTTCGCCCGTCTATACTAGTCACCAAAAGGTCGTTTTGGAGATCGACTTCTCGGGAAGCCTTTGGGTACGGCTTACTTTGGTCATCTCATCATAGCCGCCTCATATGCGTGACTAGGGCTACACGGAGATCACAATCGTTCCGACCAGCAGCGAGCTCAGAACGGTTTACCTTCACTCACGGCAATGCAGTGCGTTTGCTACTGAGTTTGCCCCTCTGGACGCTTACAGATATTCGCACAGCTATTCATGGTGTCACTGTTGCTGGTCATCAAGCAGACTTCACGCATCATGACCCTCATTCCAATATCACTATTGGTGCTCCAAACGAAGCGCCGGATTGTCACAGACACCCGGAGCTCAAACGCAAGATCTATTCAGCGTTTCAGGAGGGGGATGAAGGAGAACTTGGGATTGCCATTCCAAGAGAAGTGCCGCTCAAGCATTCTGGTCATATGTCATCGGAATTGGTGTTCAGTGAGCGTGAGTGCTCTGAAAACTGTATTATTCTTGTTTGACGCTCTGATTTAGATGCCACCCCGGAACCACAGACGCCAGGGTTCTCACAATCTCAGACAACCCCGGAATTCTCTCCAATCACCATACATATTGATTACAGCCTTCGCAATCCCGTCGATGGTTTTGAGTTTGTGCTTCCAACAGATTCTTATCCTTATGTGAGGCAAATTACATCATCCATGTTCCGAATTGACTAACTCCGGCGAAGCATGTCCCCCATGCATACACGACCCCATCTTCGTCTGATTCCGCAAGATGCTGGGTCCCCTGTATCGACAACCTGTGGGAAAAGTGTACTTGGGAGTTTGAATTTGTTGTTCCTCGATACCTTGAGGAGCGGGAGATAGTGGAGGATGATGAAGAACAAAATGACGCCACTCCGACGCTAGTTATCTGCAGCGGGGAGTTCGTTGAGCAAGTAATACCATTTGTGTTTATTTTTTTCCACCACTTTAACTGTTCGCAGGTTGCACATCCGTACAATTCCAACAAAACCATCTTCCTATTCTCGCAAGCCGTCCTTACGTCTGTCCAGCACATCGCTTTTGCCGCCGGACCTTTCCATCTTCACACCATCACTGCCGATAGCACTGCAGACGATGTTTCAGGTGCTTCTCAGCCACTCATACATGCCTTTTGCCTGCCTG
This sequence comes from Tricholoma terreum, assembly GCA_003316345.1. Taxonomy (NCBI): domain Eukaryota; kingdom Fungi; phylum Basidiomycota; class Agaricomycetes; order Agaricales; family Tricholomataceae; genus Tricholoma; species Tricholoma terreum. Next base: position 64,510 of record QFEU01008979.1, read on the forward strand.
GTCACGAAAACTTCCTCCCCCCCACCACTGCCACCCTTCGTGCTGCCATGAGCTTCTACTCAACGGAGTTTGGTTCATATCCCTTTGGCTCATACAAGATAGTCTTTGTCGATCAGCTCCCGACTCAGCGGTTTGACAGTTCCACATTCTCCATCATGGCCGTCGATTTACTGCATGGGGATGATGCAATCGAGCAAGCGCTGGAAACACGGCATACTCTTGCCCATGCTCTTGCGTGTCAATGGGTCGGGATAAACATACAACCCAAGACCTGGTCAGATATCTGGCTCGTCAATGGCCTAGCGCTCTACATCACGGGCTTGTTCATGCGCAAACTTTTAGGGAACAATGAATACCGGTATAGGTTGAAAAAGGATATGCAGAGGGTACTAGAATGGGATATGGGCGGTATGCCGCCCATCTGCCAGCCCCAAGTCCTTGATCCACCAGACTCTGCCACATTACCCTTCATCAATCTCAAAGCGCCGCTGGTGTTACACATTCTTGATCGAAGGTTGGGCAAATCGGGGACTTCGTTGGGAATGAGTCGTGTGTTACCCAAGCTCTTCCTCTCTGCAATTAGTGGGGAGATGCAGAACAATGCGCTTTCCACTCATGCATTTTTAAGGACTTGCAGGAGGGTTAGTGGCGTTGATCCGCGCAGTTTTGCAGAGCAGTGGATATATGGGAGTGGGTGTCCGACGTTTGGTTTTGCTGCGACTTTCAACCGGAAGAAGATGGCGGTGGAGATCACCATGAGGCAGGAGGCACCGGCATTCAAGGCGATGGAAAGTAATGAAGTCTCTAAGCTCCTGCTGAAACCGGTGCCGTTTTTCGAAGTAAGTCTTTTCAATGCCTTCTACATGAATGAGGCTGGATATACCCTTGGTAGGGTCAAATGACCATTCGAATTCACGAAGCGGATGGAACGCCGTATGAGCACGTCCTGGACATACGGTCGCCGTTCAAGCGTTACGAGGTTCCTTTTAATACCAAGTACAAACGTGTCCGACGTAACACGAAGCGTTATCTTGCACGGCAAGCTGCTGCTCAGGCTGCTGCGGAAGGTGATGCAGAAGCGGTGGAAGCAATGGGGATGGTAGACATGGGATTTGGGTTGGAGGTGTGGGAAAAGGAGCAGGAGCGGGAGCACTGGAAGGTGGCTGATTGGACAGAGGAGGATGAGGGGACGATGAGCGGGGCGACGTATGAGTGGATCCGAATGGATGCAGACTTTGAGTGGATCGCGAGCATAAAATTTGAACAGCCAGATTTCATGTGGGTATCGCAGTTGCAGAGGGATCGAGATGTCGTTGCTCAGCTAGAGGTCAGTAAATTGTCACGATTTTTCTCTTCGCATGGGGCGGAAATCAGATGATGTTTAATAACCTGTCACTGACCGTTATACCGTTAGGCCATCCACGCTCTTGCCGAGAAGCCGACTGCCATCGTCTCCAGCACCCTCACGAAAACTGTTCTAGTAACTAACTATTATTTTCGTATTCGGTGTGAAGCTGCTTTGGCCTTGGTTAGTGTGAGTAATGTGCCTGCGTTCCAACTGCAAGTATCACCCCTGACTACGCCACAGTGCGCTATCCGTCGGCTCGATTTTTTGGGGCTTTTCCACCTTTTTAAACTCTTTCTGAGGTACTGTTACGAACCAGAGGACGTAAACCAAGATCTTTTTGCTCACACCTATGTCCCGAAACCAAACGAGTTCTCTGACCTTTCGGAGTATTTCGTCCGCAAGGTGGGTAGACGTGGACAGAAGACCCTGATTTTTCTCTGATGACTCTGCAGAGTCTGGTGAATGCAGTTTCACGAATACGCTTCGAGAACGGGAAGACTCCATCAGTCGTCAGACAATTTCTGATTGACCAGCTACGCTACAACGATAATACTTCCAACCCAGTGGGTTCTATTGTCCGTTTTGGATACTGATCAGCTAACTCGGTTTATAGTACTCGGACGGTTTCTACATCTGCACACTTATATCTGCCGCTGCTGCAGCTACCGTGTCCACTGCGTCCCCTGAACGAGGGGAACTGCTCACATCGGAGGTTCGGAGTGAACATAATGCCGAAGACGCAGATCTCCTAAAGCAAATTGTGGCCGAGGTTGACCGCTATCGTAGCATGGATAGGCTCATCCCTTCGACCCATAATAGTGTGACAATAGCTGCGCTGGAGGTTTGTTCTTGATTCCCCTTACATGCAACATAGCTCAGTCTTTGTGCAATATCAGTTCTATCTGTTACTTACTGCCGCCAACCTCGTGACAAATCATCTCAAGGTCTTCTTCCCGTTGACTCGGTAGGTCTCCGAACAGTGTGATCAGTCCCACCTTATCAAAGTTTTTAATTACAGCGAAGGGAACTACACTCCAGTTCGCATTGCGGCATTTGATGGACTGTTCCTCACTAAGTGGTATACACCACAAATCATGCGCTATGTCCTCGCAGTCATGGCAAATGATCCCTGTCGTGTAGTACGACGGCACGTCGCTCGCAATGCATGTCATAGTTTGGCATTGCTTGTGCAGATGGGCGAGATGAAGTCCAGTCTGAAAGAAACTGAATCATTGCTTATCGAAGAGGATGGGACAGCACCCGACAAGGCCAAGGAATCTAAGAGGAGTGAAATGGATGCCATGATCAAAGTTTTACGGAAAGATCGCGAAGTCGGGAAGAACGAGGTTCTCCGGGAGTTCTTGATGCCCATTGCTCTGTGCGTCTCTGTTTTTTCGATCTTGGTTCGTGTTGACAATGTATTTAGGGCTCCCGATGTTGATCACGAAGTCCGATGGTGTATTCTCAAAGTGGCCGAGATATTGATCCGCCCTGTCGAGGAGACTCCTCCTACCGTCAAGATTCATATTCCTAGCACACCAGTCATAGAAGCTGCCCCTCCATCTGCCAGACCTCCTGTGAAAGTCCCTCGGCAAGTGAAATCTAGTGGTCCTCCTACCAAGAGCCCCCTTGTCCCCTTCCACCCCACGAAGCTCAGATTGCCTGCTAGTCCCATGCTTGATACACCACGGACGCCAACAACACCTCTCGAATCATCGAGGAAAGTGGTAGCTTTCGCGCAACCTGCTCCACCCACAAAGGGGAAACCGAAGGGGAGACCGTCGAAGCTAACTAACAGTGCCAAGCCAGCTCATGTGCCCAAGGCTCAGTCAGGTGGCATGTCTTTGAATGATCTTCGAGCATCTCGAAGTGCTCTGAAGAAACTCAAGTCACACAAACATGCAGGTGTCTTCAACCAACCTGTAGATCCCATAAGAGATCATGCCCCCAAGTATGTACACCTTACCCATTAGCAAAAGCTATGTCTTATCCCCTCTCAGTTACTTCGATGTCATCAAAGATCCAATGGATCTCAGTACCATGAGTGCTAAACTGGAGGAGGGAATGTACAAGGATCGTTTTGCTTTCCAAACCGACTTCAATCTCACGATATCGAATGCGAAACGGTATAATACCCCTGGAAGTTTTGTGCATAATGAAGCTATAGCGCTGGAGATTTTCTTCGAGAAACGTATGACTCTTGCTTTTCCAATCGGCTTGTGTTTAATGCGTTACTGCAGAATGGACCATCATAAATAGGACTTTGGAAGCCAATGACCGGGCACACCCTCCTGTTGCTGACACTAAACCTGCGCCTCGGGTGCTACCCGCAATGCCTCAAGCCTTTCCATCTCCGCATTCACCACGAGCTTCAGTCGCTATCGCATCTGCTTCCAAGCCATCTATCAAGCTTAAAGTCAATCCTCAATCCGGAGTCGGTGGTTCAATCGATCAACGCACACCGAAACCTCGCGGCCGTAGAACCAAGATTGTTGAATCAGATTCAACTGCTGCGTCGGCTGTGGATGCCCCGCCGCCACCTTACATCGATGATGGTTCTCATGATATCCTACAGGAGGTCCTTGCCATTGAGAGGGAAAAAGATGAGAGGCGTCAACGCTCAACTTCAGAAAAAGCAAAAGACAAACCCGTCGTTAATGGCACATCCTCAAAGCGGAAGAAACAGGACGCTTCTATGGACGAAGATGATATCCTAGCTCTGGCGACCCCATCGAAGAAAGAACGACCATCGCCTCCAGGTCCTTCGTCTGCGGCTGTCAAGGTCAAAGCTGTCTCGATCGCTAAACCTGCTCCTTCTGTCTCAAACAAGGCCAAAAAGGACAAACCAGCCGAACCTACAACAGGTTCTAGTGATGTACCTCGTATATCTATCAAAGGAAAGGAGAAAGAAGTACCAGCCACTTCGGTACCCCCATCTCAACCACCCAAGTCGAAAAAGCCTGCTTTCGTTCAGTCGACCCCCATCAATGAGAAGAAATCCAAGGATTTACTGAAGGCGCTCCAGAAGCTTCCAGAAGCGGCTATCTTTGCGCGCCCAGTCGATCCCATTCTGGATGGCTGTCCAACGTAGGTCTCATCCATGAATTCGAGGAATATCTGGCTGATATAGAGAAATATAAAGATATTTGGAGGAAATTGCGCATCCAATGGATTTTGGCACCATCTCAACTAAACTTTCGGAAAACAAGTACATCACCATGGAGGACTTTGCTAAGGACATCGAGCTGGTTTTCAACAACTGCCGCCAGTTCAATCCTCCTGCAACTTATCCTGTTACATGCGCAGACGTGGTAGAAAGGGCTTTCAAGAAGGAGTGGCCAAAGGCGAAGGAGAGGAAGCTATCCTGGGTGGAAAAGCGCGGGTTACAGGGTATCATGACGACGTTGGTCAAGGAATCCATGTAAGTGTACAAGTATCGTGTATTGTCCGTCATTCAGCTAACACAATATGCTCGCTCAGTTCTTGGATTTTTCGGGAACCCGTGGATCCAGTCGCACTGGGTGTTCCCACTTATTTTAACATCATTCCTCGGAGAGATGCTCGCGACCTAAGAACCATCAGGCAGCAGCTGGATGCAGACAAGTACGACACCATTGAGGCATTCGAGGCAGATCTCGAACTGATGTTGAGCAATGCCATCAAATTCAATGGCCTTGAATCAGAGGTGGGGAACATCACCGTAATTATGCAGAGCAGGGTGCATGAACTCCTTGACGCTTGGAGATCTGGTTCGAACAAGAAGAGGAAAGATGGTGACAAGGAAACACCACAGCCGACAAAGAAGGTAAAGCTCGGGTAATAAATGTATTTCAAGCCTAGAATATCATACACTTAGTTGGGGCTGCTACGCCCATGAATGTAGTATATAGTATACAATAGGGTATAAAGAATATGGGTAATCGATGTGAGGTATATGTGACTAATGCGACTAATGCAACGGAGCTGACATACGATCAGACTACCAATCTGGCCACAACTCTGCGAGACAATTGGGATCTTCTTCTGGCGTGTCCTTCTGTTTCATCCAACGATCGGGGATCTTGGAGATGGTTTAGCTGCACTTCTATAGGCGAGGGCAGTAACTTACAATAGGGAAGTACCGTTCCATTGCACTGATAAATCTCTGACGATACTGCTTCGGTGTTACAATAGTGGGGTCACCCCGGCCCCCCAGGAATGCTGATTCTTTGACCCAACTCTCGAGCTTCTTGTCCCATGTGTATGTGCGAATATAGTCTAATTCGACAATGAGCACCGTGTGGACTTCAACGTCAGTTGTACGCACCGACAATTCCAACTACCAATTCATTATTTTGACCGTCGACCTAGAGGACATTCAGTGACTAGACCATGTAAAGTCCAACCGATGACAACACATACCCCGCAAAGTAAGGAATAGTCCATGACGTTGATGTCCGCCAGAAACTTGCTGTCGTTATAGAGTGCACCCCTCAAAATCCGCTTAGAGTGTTCGCGTAGATAAAAGGGCGTCAAGTGAGCGGCTACAAGGAAATCAATCAGTATTTCTTTCTTGCAGAAAGCCTTCAACACACTCTCAACAAGGTTCTCATCCAACAGAACCTCGTTTTCTCTGCCCGTGGATTGGACATGGCGGTTACGCGTAGATCCTTTTAAATCATAGATCTATTTTTGGCATGTTCAGCCACAGCATGGGCCACGACAAGAAGAAATCGTACCTTCGTGAAACGTCGATCATAAAATAGATTTTCTGTGACCAATAGATTCATCTGAGTTGACTTGAATTTGCCAGGTCCTCTATCTTTTCCAGTTTTCTTGAAGGTCAGCTTGAAGCACCCGAAATGTTTTGCTAGAAGCGTTGGACGCTGGCAGCAGGTGAGCGGATACCGACTCCTGTAAAGACAGACTTACATTGGAAGAGACAGCTGAAGACATGTAATCAAAATATGCCGGAGCGAAGGTTTCCATGGTTTGTAGTTCATGCCTGGTCAATTCCTTGGCAATAAAGCGGTCATCTTTGAGATTCATTAGTTAATTGCCTTGTGATGGCCTATCGTTACTTACCTCGAGTCTTCAAGAAAGCAGAGCCCGACTTTCCTCCGGTAGCGTTCCACTTAACGCACCTGGATAACGATTCAATCATGCTCTTCTCGCAATCATAGGTACGACGTAAAGCATCAAATTGTTCGGGGTATAGGACAGTGCAGCTGATTGTCAAGCCGCCACTCTCGAAGGCTTAGTAAATGTTGATACTTAGAACGAAACGACAAGTGAATGGGCAATAGACTTACATATCGCCCACGGAAGCTTGGATGAAGGTGCTTTCAGATCTTCTGTGGGATCGGCAGCTTCCGCTGGATCCACGTTGACGACACCCCAAGTTGAAGTGGAGTCTGCAACAGACCGATCATCAGGCATGAAAGCTTCCCCACTTTCGTTGAGCTTGGCTTCCCGAGCCGTCCGTTTTTCAGCACGAGACTTAGCGAGCATGTCGCGATACTGAGGCGAACTGAGAAAGGGAATATTAGCGCAGAGCGTGAAAAGTCAGACTGTAAGTACTTTAGAGCGAGAGCAATAATTGAGGTTGGTTCATCTGTGCGAACAATCATTGACGAGTCCCGAAAAATATGCTCCGGATCACTTATAAGGTCTTCGTTAGAACGTGATGGTGGTGGTTGTTGTAGCAAAAACCCTGAGATCGCTTTGAGAATCGAAGGACGTTCAGTACCGCTTGCTGCAAGCTCTAGATCTGAAACTGGTGGAGTTAAGGAAGGATCGTTTTTAGTAGCAGACAAGAAGGGCGATGGCGGGAGGGAAATTGGACCGGGAAGAGGGACCCCGGTTTCTCGCGTCTCTTGATCATTGACGACATCCGGAAAAGAGATGACCCCTGGAGGTGCTGTTTTGACTATGGCCTCGGGAGAGGTAGGATCTGCTTCAGGAGATGACGGCACAACGAGTTCAGGAACTGTTCTCTCTTCTACACCTTCGTCTTCGTCATCGGCCTCACTTGACGAATCTGAGCTGTCAGATTCATCCTTAATGGCATCCTTGACACTATCGAGGACTTCAACTGTTGCTCGAGCAGATGCCACTGGGCGCGCACGTTTACCACGAATTACCGAATATCGGCTTTTCATACGTTCAGCGTCTCGACCAAGACGCTCAAAGTGCTTTGCGATATTAGACACTTTGCTGCCTGGGCCAGCAGGTGGTTTTCGTATGGTGGACTTGCTTCCGGAACTGGAAGTGGGACGAGAGAAAGTTTTCTCTCTAGGACGACTGGACGTCCGCTGCTTACCGGGTCTCCCACCAGAAGACACGGTTCTGATATTTGACGGCGAGGAAGGGCGGCTGAATTTGACTTCCTTTCCGCGAGAACTAGCCGAACGCTTGTCGGGTGATTGTTTTCGGGAGGATGGTTGCGACTGGGTGGTGGACACGATAGGTAGCGGGATACGACTTCCATTCGCAACTCCCAAGGCCTTCCTGGAGTGTGTAAGATACCTCGGCGCAATGTTAGCAGCGTAACTCTGCTCAAAATCGGAGACAGAGGCATTCCTCTGAGGCGGACGATGTCTACTTTTGTTTCGCACATGTCGTCGCGGTACGGGCGACACGTATTCTTGCTCGCTTTCTGATACAAGAGGGTGTGGTGCGAATGCAGTTTTGGCAAGGTCATGGATACCTTGTGCAGGAAGGAAATCTTGATATTTCTTCACCAACTCTGCGACATTGGGCTGATGCACTGAAAGACGTGGTAATCTGGACAATCGTTGCACGGGTGGTCTCTCGTCGGGTGCTTTCGATTCCTCCTATTAAGCCAGTCAGCGAAAACATCAAGGACTTCCTATGAGAACTGACCGGGACTACGGGATCAGGGACAACTTCATCACGCACCGCCCCTATGGTTGAATCACTTTCTGGGTCAGATTTAGTATTGACCTCAGCTGCGGGAGTGGAAGGCGCAGCAGTATCATCTGGTTTCACTTCTTCGGGGGAAGCGCTGGTGGACGAGACGTTTTCAGGAGATGTTTCCTTTCCACTAGGTTCTGGGTTTGTTTCGGGCTCAGATGCTTCCGATGCGGAAGAATTGAGGCATTCACTAGTGACTCTCCTAAGGTTTGAAAGACCCTCTTCCGCCTCAGAAATGTTAGTCCACGGCAGATGTGGATTATCGAACGCGCCAGACAGACCATATCCCAGGGGCCACCTCGCACGAACTGAACCAAAGGCCGATGATCTTTTGCCAATCCGCTCCATGGTGTGGGTTGCGCGCGGCTTGGGTAACCGGTCGAAATCATGCTGCCACGCGACAATTTTATCTTGGCGATATGAATGCACCTGGTTGAGAGCAAGTGTATCTGTGGGAACGGAAGTCCGATAAATTCGATTGATGAGTCTGCTGATGTCTTCTCTCTCTGCTTCAGCCCGAGCGATCAGGACATTGATGTCTGCAAGGAGCCGAGCATCGGTCTCCTCATCTCCTGTGGCAGCATCAATGCTAATCAACTTGAGGTCGTCAACTAGGCCTGTGTACCACATAAGGTTGCGTTGATGAAGACGTTCGAAATCCGCATTCTTGAGTTCAAGCTGCGTTTCGGGGCGGACTCGTATGCGAAACGGTGGATAAACAACTTCATGCATCGTAACAGCGTCGGTTTGAAAGCGGACGGTCATGCCTTTAGATGCAAAGTAACGGATATGATGCTGGTAAATATTATGCTGACATCCCGCGCCTTGTACGAGTTTGACATCAGCTGGGTAAAAATGCAACTCCAGGAATTTGGCGAACGAGTATCTTTGCATCTCTTCGGAGACAGGTATGAATGGCGTTGCCGATCCACAGACGCGACAAGCACTCCAGGTAGTGATGAGGTCTGGAGCAGGATAATAATTCAGACGGCCAATGATCTGCCCATCCCATTGTTCGACAGCAACGAACAGACGGATCTCGTTATGGATATAAACCTTGCAGTGTCGGGCGAGAGGCTTGTCGCAGCCTTTCCCAGTACAGATAGCCTTCGGATCCAGGAACTGTACAAGAGTATCACTGACCGACCGTTCGATATATTGACCAAGAGTGCAATCGTTCTCGCCGTAAAAAGTGATATAATTCAGCTTTGGCGCAAAACACGCTCGATGCTGCCCAAACTCAGCATTCGGGATCGTACACTCCCACAAGCTGACGCATTGATACTTTTCAACCACAAAGTCATCACTGTTCTTCCGCAAATACCATTCCCATATACGTCGCTGTTCCTCGTGCTTCCACTTTATCAGACTATAGTTGCTTTCCAAGGCTATATCGGCAGGAGTCTTCACCACTTCAGGCCGCTCTTCCAACATAGGGATTGTGACACTGGATTCGACAAAGACACCTGATTGCGCAGTTTTAGGCGGGTTAACAAAGTACGAAGAGCCCTCTTCCTCAAGACCAGGAGAAAACACTCCACTTGATGGCGAAAGTCTAGATAAATCCACCGAAGGTAGGGCATCGATCTGGGCACTGATATCATCGTGGCCGGAATTGTTGCGAGGTTCCGGTTGGCTAGGTGCACTACGCGTAGCCTCAATTCCTACTACTTCCGGCATATACGCGGAATGTAGGTTTTCCTCTCTCCTAATGATCTCGTCTTCCCATGCCCGCTTTGCCTCAAGGAGTTGATTGTCTAGCTCCTTCATCCTGCGCACTGGATATGGGGGAGGGAAACGCAAGGTTGCGGAAACAGATATAAAAGTAGTCCTGTAGGCATTGAGTGATTGCTGGATGCGTCGTGAAAGTCGAAGCTGCTCCGAGTCCTCGCTCGGAAGGTCTTCATCATCTCTGTTCGCCTCTGCTATCGCTGCATGCGGTGAATCCTTTAATTCTGCTGTCGGAGTGATAAGACGGGGAGTTGAAGAGGAGGAATGTGTAAGAGATGTCAAAAAGGGCGCCTGGTTCACATTACGACCAGACATAGATGATGGAATGGCGTCTGCGTTGAATGACGGGAGTGTGATCACGGAGTCTTTCCAAAGATGGGTCTCCAGCTTCAAGTTCCTCACGATGAAAGTAAGAAACCGAGTAACTTTCTTGATCCGACGAAGGGTCTCGATATCAGCACCGCGCAGGATGAGAGTACATCCCATGTCACGATTACACCCTTCGAACCTCATATAGGTCTTCCGACGACCAGGAATCAGCGGATGATCATAAGTCTGGATGCGATAACGCCCACAATGGCCCAACCGCGGTTCCAAGGCCAACTTGTCCATGGAAGAAAACACATCACCTTGTGTCATTCTAGCAATAGTCTGTATCGCAGACGGCTCAACCAGCCTCGCGACAGCAATATTTTGTTTGACAAGACCATCCAGAGCGACCCTGGAAACCGATTTTTCGACCAAAAGGACATGCGGGCGCAGCGCCGAGATGCGACTGACCAAGTTGCCCAAGTACTCCTTCTCCTGGCGAAGTATTTGTCCAAAAGGCATGTACTGTCCCTCTACACGATGGAACTCAATGGGAAATGTTATCAACATGATGCGTGGATTACGCTGAGATCGGGACATGTCCTTGTGGGCAACGTTTTTCGTGATCACGGCCCCGTCAACATACTCCGAATCCTGAGGGACACCTCCAGGTATTTTCTTTATTTTGACGTACCGCCTTACATCCATGTCCTCCCCTTGCCGATGAGGGAGGGTGGTAAATGTGAGATCGCGAGCAATACGGAGTGACAATTTTAGCAGAGTTTCCTCCCAGTCCTTGAGGTTGGGAATTTTTTCGCTCGTGAGCATTTGCCGCAACATGATCTTGAGATGTAACATAGAAGCCAAATTGAGCTCGTGAGCGTACCTAGAAAAGACGATAATCAGGCGGTAATGACGAACACGAGCGGATAGAATGACTAACGCAGTGCTCTCCCGTCTTGTTCGCCAGCCAGGTTCACCTAGTGACATGCTGTCCAGACGGCTCTGCACGCGGCTACGAATGAACGGAGTGGTTACATCGAAATCACCATAGGAGTTGAATCGGGATCGCAGTCTACTGAGAGGACGGGGGCTATCAAGCCCGTCACCGGGTGAACCAATCGGGAACTGTATTGAGCTCGTAGGACCGCCCAGGTTGATTGGCATTGTGGTGGGAAAATCAACAGGCGTCTTGGTTCCAGGGGCACCTGGAGATTCTCCACTGTGAAAACCATTGGATAGAGTCGCTGCATCCTTCTCCTCATCGGAAAGGGCCCTTCTGAAGGGCGCAGGATTTTCCTGGACAGGCTCCCATATACCATCTTCACGTTCTTGCAGAGGTGTGATTGGTCGGGATTCATAATCACTCTCATCTGATCCAGTTATCGGTCTTTTCGTTTCCGCAATCGAATAAAGGTTGAACGGTTCATCCGTCCGACCAAAAAGTTGCGAAGCAGCAAAGGGGGATTGAGGGTGATGCCCCAGTTTCGAGAAGGCGTCTATGCCGAACTGGTGTGCTGGGAAGGAGGTCACAGAGGACACCACTGAGCGTCGATCATCATCGTCTTCATCATCAACTGTTGCGAGTTTCTCCAAACAGAGGTTACAAACGCGAATCTGGCCATCATGACCGAATCTCGTGCCCTTGATGATATTGGAGGCACACCGAGAGCAAAATATCTGTCCTGTGACGAAGCTAAAGTTCACTAAACCATATATGGGTACTGCAAACTTACCACATATTCGACAGTGATGTTTACGGCGCCACGTGGTAAATACACTCTTACAATCGTAGCATTCTTTACAATTCTCGTCGTCCATCCAATAATCTCTGGAGAGACCTAGGAGGACATCAGTATGACAAAGGGAGATAACGTATAAAGCCCACCTTCGCCACGTATCCGTCTAATGACTTTGGACACTGACTCTGACCTATGGAGACTTGTTGACGTCTTGATGCTCCGAGCATCATCTTGAATTGGAAATCCTGGGATTGACGTCGCGAATGGTGTATCAGCAGAATCAACTGCCGAATAGGAAAAAGGACCACGAGTTGGGGATTTGTCATAGTCCAAGCTATAGGTGGGAACTTCAGGCCTGGCTGGAGTCAATGAAACTAGTGGCGGCGCGGCTTGAGCAAGAGGAGTGCCTAGAGTGTATCGACGCTCCGCCGTTAGACCCTTGACAGGAAACCCAGACCCCTGAATCTGAGCAGCGGTGTACGAGGGTTTACGTTGTTCGTTAACCAGAGGTGCTCCATTCGCAACTTGGTTCAGAGCAGTGCTGGAACTTGTTGTAGAAGCTATAGCAGATGATCGAGGCGCAGATAGAGTGTTTTTCATCCGAGAAAAGATAGAAGTTACCAAGGTGTATGAGGACTGGTCATTCTCGTCTTCCTCCGAGAATGGGTTGAAGGAAGTTAACGAAGCAGCATCATCGGTTAGCCTGGTGTCGCTCCTCGATCTGTGACTCAAAGCCGCAGACTGTCCACCGAAAGATCCTAGGACTGGAGAGGCAGCAATTGGAGACTCCATGACAATCAGAGATATAGATTTGGACGCGCAGTATAGAGAAATGAGAAAAACAGCATGACCTATCTCGAGGAGAGTAACAGTATGACCAGATCACAAACTTGCATATTTACTTCATATACATCACGTGCACGTGCCAGTGACGTACGTCACCGCAACCCAAGTTGTCTCGACTGAGGTGTTCGGTATATTCAGTTTAATCGCCTCGACCCACTCGTCCAACGCAAAAGGGTTCAAAACAATTGACTACCACCAGTGTTTAGTTATTGAGCAGCAGCGACTTGACACAATCAATGTTGACAACTATCCTTGACGTGACAGTGTTTGCACCTGCTACCTTACATAATGATAGCAGACATT